>JAWMRA010000023.1:18958901-18999005 GCA_035584735.1 Pseudotriccus pelzelni | reverse complement strand
CAGGTTGCTCCAAGCCCCGTCCAACCTGGCCTGGGACACTTCCAGGGCTGGGGCAGCCACAGCTTCTCTGGGCAACCTGTGCCAGGGCCTCTCCACTCTCACAGCCAAGAATTTCTCCCCAGTACCCAGTTTGCTCATTCTTGCTCTTCACAGGAGCAGCCCAGTTACATTGCACATGGCTTAAGTTGCACAGAACAAACGTGGTTTTTTGTTGGGGTTCTTTTAGCCTTTATTTGGGTTCCCCTGTGCTGAGTTTCCCCCCCCTCCGTGTCCCTCAGGAAAGCCATGCTGCTGCTGAAGAAGAAGCGATACCAGGAGCAACTCCTGGATAAAACAGAGAACCAGATCAGCAACCTGGAGCGGATGGTGAGCAGGGGCCTTGGTCTGTGCTCCTGGGTGGGCATTCCCCTGGATCCTCTGGAATTCTGTTTCCACTGCCAGTCCTGGCAGGGGTTTAGCCCTCTGTCCAAGGGCAGATGTCTCCGAAACTGTACGTGTGCTGTGACTGCCCCTAACAAAGACACAGGGCCGAGTGTGTGTTTGGAATCAGCAGGGCAGGGTACGCGTTAAGTACGTGTCTTGTGAGTTACTAAAACCTTACTCACAGTGTGAGTGGCTGCCCTGGAGGCTTCCTTGGGCTTGTCTCAGAACTGGATGTGTTTGGGTTTGGGGAGGCCTCAGCTGAGACTGGCAGCTGGAAAATGAGGTGAAATCAGTTCAAGGGCTGCTGGACGTGCTCATGGAGCTGCCTGTGCCAAGCCTTTTCTGTGGATCTTTCTTACTGCTGGTGTAACTAATCCTCTGTCCAGTACAGAAAGGGCTCAACTGATTCCTCCTTGAAGCTGCTCTGGGTTCCAGCAGATGGGAACCACAGAATCATGGAATTACCTTGGCTGGAAAAGCCCCCTGAGACCACCGAGCCCAACTGTCCCCCAGCACTGCCAAGGCCACCAGTGTCCCCAAGTGCCACATCCACACGGCTGTTAAATTCCCCTAGGAATAGGGACTGCCCCCTGCCCTGAGCAGCCCGTGCCAGTGCCTGGCCCAGCTGTGACAGGATCTTCCCTTTCTGCTTTCCATTCCAGGTCCAGGACATCGAATTCACCCAGATTGAAATGAAGGTCATTGAGGGCCTGAAAATAGGCAACGAGTGTCTGAACAAAATGCACCAGGTATGTGTGGCTGGGGCAGCTCAGCACCTTTGCCCAGGAGGGCCTGGCTGGAGCTGCCTCCCTGCAGGCCTCACCCCTGGACTTTGGCTCTTCCTTCAGGTGATGTCCATAGAAGAAGTAGAAAGAATAATAGGAGAAACCCAGGATGCTGTGGAGTACCAGAGGGTATGTACAGCTGTGTGGGGAGTTGGGAGCAGACTCTGCCTGCTCTGCAGAGTTCCTTGGATGTGCACTGTGTTCCCAGCCCTGTTTAAGTGCCATCAGAGTGAGAATTAACTCTCTTTCCCCCTCTGCCACAGCAAATAGACGAGCTCCTGGCTGGCAGCCTGACTGAGGAGGATGAAGATGCCATTCTAGAAGAGTTAAATACTATTACTCAGGTAGGATCGATGTTCTCCTCATTATAATCCACACTTTTAGGAAGTTGGTTGTAATAGGAAATAAAGGGATAAAGGAGGTGCTGTGACCCCTGCCAGGTGTGTGTCACATGTTGTCTTTCATGTCCTTGCAGGAACAGTTGGAGCTTCCAGAAGTTCCTTTGGAGCCGCTCCCAGAGAAGATCCCAGGTACGCTCTCTCTGCAGCTTTGGCTTCCACACAATGGTCTGGGACCCTCTCCCAGCATAAATGTTGTTCCAGAAGATGGGAAGGAGTCTCAGCCCCGTGGTGTGAGCCCTGCTCAGTGGCTGGGCCAGCTGCCCCCTCGTGCTGGCAGGTCCCGCTGAGCCCTCGCCCCCACAGGACCCGAGGCTCCGGTCTCTGTTCCGTCGGCATCTGGTCATTCCCTCCAGGAGTTTCCTTCTGTGACTTCTGCTGTCCTTGTCACGCTCTGTACCTGCCCTGAGGCAACCGCCTGCCTTGAGACACCTTGTTGCATTGCGAAGCTCCGTGAGGAATTCCCGCCCGGCTTGTCCCAGGCGAGACTCTCCCACAGCACTCAGACTGGTCCCCTGCAGGTCGTCACAAGGCAGGGACAGTTATATTTTGTGATAATTGGATTCACCCTGCGTGACTCTGCATCTCACTGAGGCTTCTGAGGGCTGGTGGCTCTGCTCACCTCGTGCCACGGGGATTTGGAACCAGCTGGGTGAGGATCACTGCAGTGCCACAGCTCCGGGACTGCGCACAACTGATGGTACAGGAGTGACTGCCCCTGAATGGTGCACAGCCTCAGTGGATGGGTTTTGTGGGAATTCAGCTGGGAAGTGGGAGAGAGCCCGTGGAGGAGGTGACCAGACGGGCACTGGTGGCTCTGCCTGGCGAGGAAGGAGCTCACCCAGGTGTCTGTCCATGCCAAGATGCTGAAAACTCAGAGTGGTGAAGACTCTTCTGCTGGGGCAGCAGAACCCCGAGCCATCACTCACAGGAGCTGGGCCTCTCTGCTTGTGCAAACAGGAGCTGGAAGGAGCCATTTCCTCCGTGTGAAATCTGCCCAGGAGCAGTCTGGGATGTGGGGAATGGGGCTGGTTTCTTTGGTTGGTGCTTGTTTACTCGTAAACAGTGCTCAGGTGTCATTGCTGTGTGCTGGCAGCAGCGGGAGCCAAGCAAAACACAGCCTGGCCCTGTGGCTGCAGCTGTCTGAGCCTCGTGCTGCCAGATCCAAGGGGTCAGGGGAAGAGCTGGACTTACCCCTGCGCTCCAAAAAAGGCTCCTGCCCTGGATCTGTGTCATTGGGCTGGTGGCTCCCTGGGTCGGGTGTGTTCTGAAACTGTTTGAATTCTTCAGGTGCTGTGGGAAAGGGCCATAGTGGAATGTGGGATTGTTTATAACCAACTTCTCTTAGTTCAGGTGCTGTGCAAGCGTTTGCTGCTCTGCAGAATGGACTGTGAGCCCCGGCTCCTCCTCAGGAGATGGCTGCAGGGGATTTACGTTCTCTGCTTCTGTAACAAGTTTCTTTTCCTTCCACAGAAGCGTCACCCGTCAAGAACAGGCCAAAGCCAGAGCTGGTGGCAGCATCTTAACTCCCAGAGCTGGGGCTTCCCCCACGCCACTTTCACCGAGGACAGTTCGCCCTCCCGGTGCGAGCCGGGACAGGCAATGCCTTGGCAGCATCCCAGCTGTGCTGGGCGGATCGTGGAGCGGGATTCCCTGCGCAGGGCGGGGACCCCGGCTGATTATCGCTCTTGTATCAAGATTATTTTCTAGTGCTTTCTTTTTTTTGTAACTTAAATTCTGAACTCACTCAGCTGCGCTGTCTCGGGATTAAACGGCAACTCTAAAACTTCCAAAGCCAAATTTTAAGCTGTAGGTTTGATTTTGGTGGCCAATCTGCCTTTGCTCTGACGGAAATCCCAGGACATCCCACCCTCAGAGCGATGGCGCTTGGGCTGGGCGAGCACAAGCCCTCCAGACCACGCTGTTGTCTCTGTCCCTCTCTGTCCCTTCATTTTTCCTCTCCTGATTCTGTCTGAGGATGGACTGCCGTGTCCCTCGGCCTGTTGTAGGTTGGGCTGAGCTCCTGCAGGCAGCGACATGTCGTGCTACAGGCTGGAAACGGTTCTGTCTTGTGTAAAACCAGCTTGAGGGTGTTTGATTTGGGCCAAGTTCAGCCTGTTTGCTTGGCTCTGCACTTGCTGGCAGCGGTTCTGGCCGGGGGAAAGCCTGATCTCATGTGAGGTGAAGAACTGGCCTTGGTCACGGTTCAGATCGTGCTCTGGGAGCCCCGCGGTGCTGAGTGAGACCTGGGCTGGCACAAATCTCTTAACATGCCAGCAAGGAGCCTTCTGCCGGCGTTGGGAGCCAGGATTCCTGCCTCGTTGGCTCTGCTCCATCATCAGGAGTTCACCTTTGTGTCGTTCAGATGGACGGAGATGGACTCTGCTCCCGCTGTCAGCTCCTGGGGGACAATTCCTCGCGGGCTCGGAGACGGGAAGGTCGGGCTGGGATGAACGTGAGGCTCGTGCTGTACCACACACGAGGCCTGAAGCTTCACAGATCAGCACAACAAAGACTCTGCTGCAAGAGGAGCTCGAGGGAGCCCCATCCCCTCCAGCCCACCCTGTGGAGGACAGTCGGAGCCCTGCATGGAGGGGTGTGCCACCGGGGCACAGGGATGGTGAAGGGTCTGGAACACTGCCTGGCCAGGTGGTGGGCAGATTTAGCTGCTCTTGGAAGCAAGCTCACCTGCCAGCTTGCAGATGCTCTTCGGGACACTGCAGATCTTCATTTATTACGTTCTTGAAGCCACAACCCTTAATCTGCATTTCTGTGACAGCAGCAGAAGGACCAGAGGGTCCTTGGAGACTTCTGGAGGCTGTCATTGAGTTGTGGGATCTGGTGCTAGACAACAAGTGATGCCAGAGACTCTGCTGCTCCCCTGTGGTGCTGGGCCAGCAGCAGCTCTGGGCTGAGTCGTGTTCTCCGTGTCCTCTCCGTTACGTTCCAAAGACTGGCCGGGGCACCCTCGTCCTCCCTGTGTCCTCAAGGCAGTGAGTACCTTGGAGCCACCCTGTTTCCAATCCCTCTCTCCTGACTAATATTCCCCAATAAACCTGGGCCCAGAGCCCTCGGCTCGTGTTTACCGACGGTGCAGCTTTGGTGAACCACCCGCTGTGGGTCTGTGCGGCCGGGCGAGGTTTTGGGTGACCCCAGAGCCTGTGCTGTCACCCCAGCCAGGGCTGCAACAGCCAGACCCTGCTCCCAGCCCTCCTGGGGAGGGGCTGTGTCCTGCTCTGCTCCTGGTGGTTTATTTTCTCTGCTCAGTCCTGGCTGTGCTGCAACGCAGCCTGTTCCCACCAGAGAGAGCCTTGGATTCACCGGCGCGGTGCTGGCGGAGCATTTCTGGGCAGCCTTTTCCCTTCAAGGCTCCTGCAGCCCCTTGCCAGCCTGATGTCGAGTTGTTTAACGTGACCCTAATGAATTTGGATTCATAGGAATGAGAGCTGGGCTCTCCCAGGAAGGTCTCCAGGGGATCTGGCCTGGGAGCACGGCTCTCGCTGCCGGCGCTTCGGGAAAACCCTGTTCCATGGGATTGGCATCAGCCCAGGTGAGGGGGGAGAGGGACGAGGAGGGAGGAGAACTGCAGTGCCTCTGCTCCAGTTTGCTTTCTCATGAGCATCCTGGCAGCAGGAGAGACGTGAGCCAACCATGCCCAGGTCAGCTGCAGCCAGGCCAGGCCAGGTCCCGGTGGTTTCTCCTGGGTGGAAGCAGATGCAGAGAGGGAGCAGGGCTGGTGCTGGAGGGGTTAATGCAGCTCCTTCCATTCCTTAATACAGTGAAGAGGCCATTTAGTAATCTAACAGGAAAGTTTGGAGCAGATTGGCTGCAGCTTCCTCTGCTAATCCCTGCCCCAAACAGCTTGTGCTGGGTCTCCTTGGGAGGAAGAGCGGGGAGTGGGCTGTGACCTCTGTGCTGTGCTGTGACAATAAACTGGCTCCAGTGGTTTCACCAACTCTTGTTCCAGCCTCGTGTTTTCACAGTGAATGTTTTGGAAGAGCAGGAGTTGCTTTCCTCCACCCTCACCTCTTCACTCCCTGCTCCTGGGAGAGATGTGGGCAGGAATTTCAGAGCAGGCTCCGCGTGTAACAAAAACAATCCTGTTTGCCTGGATGGCCCAGGGAGACTCGGATGGCACCGGCAGCGCTGTGACAGTCCTGGCAGCCCCGAGCCAGGTACAGGTGAGCTGGAGGGATTTTTGAGAGCCTCTGCAGCATCTAAGTGTGATTTTGGGGTTGTCCTGTGCAGAGCCAGGAGTCAGACTTAATGATCCTCGTGGGTCCCTTGCAGTTGCAAATATTCCATGATCTGTTGTAGCTGCAAAGGTGGAGCAGCCCCTGCCCATGTCAGAGCACTGCCTGCCTGTCCCTCATCACCTGTGAGTAGGGGTTGGGCAAACCCCCTCAGGGATCTCAGGAGAAGCAGCTTCAGGGGAAGAGGGCTCTCCTGGGAGGCAGGAACAACAAGCTGGATCCCAGGATGGGGAGGATGTTTGGAAGGGCTGCCCTCCCACCTTGGGTTTGTGGTGAGACCAAGCTGGGGGTTTTTGCAAGAATTACTCTGGAACTGGTGACAAACTGGGCCGTGACCAGCCCGTGCCCTGGGCCTCCAGGGATGTGGGGGACACACTGGCAGAGCAGGGCCACAGGACAGCACCGCTCAGCCCTGGGGGTGCAGGAGGAGACCCCCACCCAGGCTGTGCCTGAGCTGCGGAATGGTGCTTGGACACCGGCTGGTCCCTCCTTGCTCTGGAATTGCGTCTCCCCTGCTGATGGAATCACCTCCAGCCCTCTCCTGCCCGCGCCAGCCGGACCCTCGGTGGTGGCTCAGCCCCCCCGGCCTGTCCTGCTGGGGGTTCCACGTCCCTGGGAAAGCAGCTGTGCCGTGTTTGCCGGGTTTAATTACCGCTCCCTGTACCCGCCGGGCCGTGGCAGGGGGTGGGAGCACAGAGCTCGTCCAGCTGTGTTTGAGTTGGCCAGATGTTGAGTTAGAGGAGTGTGGAGGCAGCACTGCTCGTTGTTAATTAAGCCCTGGAGAATATGAACAAACCTCAGGCTGCTTCCTCAGCCATCCCCCGCAGTGCCTGGAGCCTCCCCGGAGCCCCCAGCTCTGGCACGGCCCTGCTCCTTCTCCAGAGGCCCCACTGGACAAATCCCACATCCGACCTGCCCATACGGGCACAGCCCCTGTGGCAGTGACAGGGACTTTGGGTCCCGCGGCGTTGCCAGGAGCGGGTGCTGGGTCACTCCTGCCGGAGCAGATGCAGGATCTCTGTGCCATTCCCCACGCGCCGCTCGGTGCCGGATCCAGCTCCGTGGCCTTTAACGTGACTTGTGTGGCAATGTGGGATCACGGCCCCGTGCGGGAGCTGGGGGAAGGGGGATGCTGTGCTGGGATTGTCGCTGCCCTTCCCTACTCTGCTCCACAGGGCCAGGCCCTGTCCTAGGGGGACGTTGCCAACACCTGCCCCATCCCACGGGATCTGCCTGGCCGGGACCGCTGCCCACGCAGACCCTTCTTCCAGTGTCCAGTGCCCCTGGAGCGAGGGAAGAAGCTGCAGGAATTACAGCCAGGATTATGCAAGCGGCAGCACCTTTAAATAGACTCTGATTCCCTGTTGTCCAGGAGGCAGCAGAGCCACTGGGCACCAGCACCACTCCCTGGAGCTCCGTGACCCCTTCCAGCCCCCCCAGCCCTCCCTGTGCCGGGAGCTGGTGGGAAGTTGGTTTGGGGCAAAGGCCGTCCCAGGAGCTGCCCCCCCTCCCCGGGCAGCCCCTTCCCTGGGGTTTCAGGGAATTGTGTAACGGGAGGCGGTGGCAGAGCCCTGGCAGTTTCTATGCCAACACAGCTGGATGGCAGCGCTGCCGGGGAGGGGGGTGGCTGCCAGCACAGCCCCAAAACGGCTGCACACTCTAACTCAGCTGAACACCCTGACCAGGCTGCACCCCCTGACACTGTGCCGTTCCCTGCTGCCTCGGATGTTTCCTGAAACATGCCTGGAAAAACAAAGCGATGAACTGAGAACCCTGGAGGTGACAGATCGTGGGCCTTTCCTCTGGGTCCCGTTGCTTTTTTGGCTCAGAGCCGTGGTTGGGCACCATACACAGGGGTCACACTCCCCCAGGGGCTGTCGGTGCCCCCTCCCAGCAGTCCTCAGCTCCCACCCAGCCATGTTCCTTGTCCCCACCCTCCGTGGCAATCCCTGACTCAGGACCAGGCACAGTTTGGAGAGGATCTTTCATTCTCCTCCTCCTCCTCCTCTTCATGATCCACGCTCTGAGCTCACCCTGTTCCCTGATCCCAGGGATCAGGGTGCTGCCCACACTTGGGAGGGCCACTGGGGTGCTTTGTTCTGCCCCCAAATCTCACAGTGCCCATGCCCCTGACTGCCCCTCAGCCCCACAGGGAACTGGCCTCTGGCTCCTTCCCTTTCCCCCTTCCATAGTTGCAGTGCCCTGGTGTCACACTGAGTCACCGGCAGAGCGATGGAAGAGGCTTTGGCAGGGAACAAACCCAAGTTTTGATAGTTCAACTGTGGGAAAGAAAAAAAATCAGTGCAATTTCCTAATTAGAGCAGCGATGGGAACAAAGCGGGTCTGTCGGAGCGCGGCCGGGAATGTGACCTTTGCTGGCTCGCGGTGCCAGACGGGAGCTGTCGGTGTACGGTGGTGCTTGGCAGTGGCTGAAATGCCTCAGCAGTGCCCGCTTTGACGTAGGAGCCAGAATTCCACCTCCTGGGGGAAGCCAGACCCACGGCAGATGGGTGGAAGGAGCACTGGGAGACGGCAGTTGCCCCCGTGTCCCCCACTTTCGCTGTCCCAGCCGGCACTGGCTGCCCTGCCCCGCGGTGGAATGTGGCTCCTCAAGTCGTGGGTGAAGCCGTGGCCACGCTGGGTGTCCCTGAGGGCTGGCACTGTGGCGTGACGGGTGTCCCCAGCCCATGGCTGCCACCCAGCCAGCGTGGCAGAGCGATGCCAGCCTGCTCCAGGGTTGGAAGGAGCCACAGCCCAACAATCCATGATTAATTAGTGAGAGGAGGAAACGAGTGGAGACCAGTCCCAGGGCTGTGCCTGTGCCTCTGAACCAGGAGGAGCCACACTCTTCATGAGCTCATCCCCGCAGAAAGGCTGGAGATGCCGTGCAGGGAGCTGGGTGGCCTTGGGGCTGGAAGAGGAGCAGTGGGAATTCAGCACCGTGTCCTTCAGCTCCAAGACCCAGCATTCTGCTACAGCCTGGGATCCGGGCTGGGCTGCCACAGCCGTCAGATGTGACCACGGGACAAGAAAACGTGTCTGAGGGGGCTCTGGGGCTGCAACCAGCCCAGTGTCAGCATGAGGGACAGGAAGAGGTGACATGGGCAGGTGGTGGCATCCAGACCTGATCCTGTCCCTCCTGTCGCCCTCCCCATGAGTCCAGCTGGTCCTTCCCAGGCAGGAGCTGGGCAGGGGGATGCAGCCCCCAAGGGTGCCCACAAGCCCCCAAGGGTGCCCACAGCCCCCGGGCAGCACCCCGGCATCTCTGCCCCGGACGCTTCCCGAGCTCAGCAACGTGATGCAAAATCCCATCATGCCAATTATGCAAATCGCATAAACTATTCCTGTTATTCAGAAGGATCCCCAGAGAGCTCCTTAGCGCTGTAATTCAGCATTACTCACTCGTGAAACAGGCGCTGGGGCAGGTGCGGAGGGAGAGGGGCTGCAGGCCGTGCCCCAGCGCGGGAGCGAGGGGGAACCGCCCGTGCCAGCGCATTTTGGGGCTCTCCCAGAACACGCAGCCCGGCTGCCCCAGCTCCCAGCATGGCCTGGCACACGTTGGGTTTGCTGTGGAGCTGAGACTTCTCCCTTCCAAGCCCCCCCACCTCCCCAGTCCCCAAGGATGGCAGCGTGGGTCTGTCCAGCTGTGCCACAGCCGGTGCCAGCCCCGCCGCCCTTCCCCTCCTGCGGCAGCCGTGGCCTCCCGCCATCCCCCTCGGTGCCTCCATCTTCCCAGGCCCCACCACAGCTCCCGCATCCGCCAGCGCTTTGTTCTCCCACTCGCTCCCTGTTTCCTCCGTCATTCCGGCTCCTCCCTGTGCCCGCTCTCCCCAGGAGCCTCCCGGAGAGCCGAGGCTCCTCCAGGCCGCTGCAGTCGTGCTCCGGGGAGCCCGGCCTGCGGAGCTGGGCAGGGCACGGGGGTCTGCAGGGGACACATGGAAGGTCCTCGTTCCCCCCATGGGGAGGTGGGTGCCAGGGACTGCCAGGGCCGAGCTCCGGGAACTCTGCTTGGACCCACCTGGGCAGCAAGAGCGTCCCAGACACCTTCCAACAAACCTCTCTGCCTTCTGCATCCCATTCCATAGGAACGGGAGGGGGAGTGGATGCGATCCTCAGCCCTGGGGTCCCTCCCTGGGGTCAGGGCTTATTTTATTGCCACTGGCGATCCCAGGGATAGAGCCAGGCCCCAGGCGGGGGGTCGGTGCCGGCACAGCCACGTTCCAGTGCCCAGCTCGGCTCATCCCGGCGTTGTCCCTCACCACGGGCAGGGCCACGTGCTCCGAGGCAGAGCGTGACGCAGGTGCCACCTCAGGGAGCAGAATGGTTCCCAGTCCACAGATACCTGGGAACAGCGGCTTGCCCTGCTGGGAATCTTGTTCAGAGCCCTGCTGGGGAAGATGGAGAGCCAGGAGCTCTGCCGTGCCTCAGTTTCCCCCTCGGTGAAATCGTCCCATCCCACCTGAGCCCTGTGTGACCGAGCACGAGGCAGGAGCTGGGAATCCCTGGATCCAGCACTGCAGCTCCCATCCTGCAGAATAAGTGCCCGAATTGTTCATCCTCGGCTAATCCCCAATAAATGGCTTTGCTCCGTTTGCTGGTGGTGCTCGGGGGGGGATTTAACCACTGAGAGCTGCTGGCACATGTGGGGCATCTCCAACGGGGAGACACCTTCTAAGTCCTGACCTGTGGAGGTGCAAACTCTCTGTGCTTTGAGGCAGCACAGGGAGCAGCACACTCGGTGCTGCACACTTGGTGTCACACTCAGGGATGTGGTGCCCGTGCTGATGGAGGGACCAGCTCCCACCAGCACCAACACTGACAGAGTCATGGAACGGTTTGGGTTGCAAGGGAGAGACCAGGTTGCTCCAAGCCGTGTCCAATGTGTCCTTGGACACTTCCAGGGATGGGGCAGCCACAGCTTCTCTGGGCAACCTGTGCCAGGGCCTGCCCACCCTCACAGCCAACCATTTCTCCCTAATATCTAATCCAAACCTACCCACTTTTAGTTTAGCCAGTGTGAGGTAGGTTAAAAATGACAGTTTTGTTTTTAAAAAATTCCTTTAAAAATTACTCTTTAATTAAGAATAACAAAAGTGGTTGAGGAGCCCTGGGGTATTTTCCTATATAAATAAATACCATGCAGCACTTTCCCGCATCTCCAGTTTCCTATATTCAAGACAACGTCCTTCTTAGAAAGGCAAGCACAGCTTCCTTCTCTCTATACTATTTATCTGAAACTGCCCGTCAGTTACTTGAAATTAAAATATTAGAATTTTCATCTTCAGTGGTGCTTTGGGTCTCTAAATCATCATACTTTTATTTGGAAGTCTGTATCTCATTCTCTTGAAAAATCTTATAACTTACTTTACATTTCTTCCTGAATGCTTCACCTGTTTAAATACCTATTAAGATGTATCTTTTTTAAGTCTCAACAAAACATGGTATTTTCTGCTCCTTTAATTGAATCAATGATCAGACAGCTGAAAAGATTTTAAAAGTCAAAATATTTATCAATTTTTACAACAGAAATGAAGTTTAAAATAGTAGCTACCCTGTCAAATATTTTAGCTCTCAAATCTTCAAGTCTTAAAATCAGACTCACAGAATATTCTGGTTTGGAAGGGACCCGCAAGGATCATTGAGTTCATCTTTTGGGCTTTCTATTTAATTAAAAAATAATTAAAAATCTATGATTTATTTGTTGACACTATTTGGGGCAAATCAGTCAGTCTGACTTTGCCCTGTTAGTCATTTGTAATCCCTCTCAAAAGAGTGAGCTGGTGAGCACAGGTCAGACTGCACTGACGACCCTGAAGGCTCAGGACCATAAATTATACCCAAGTGTAACCATCTCCTCTCACACCTTGTGTACACATTTCATAACTTTGTTTGCCCTGTGCGCTTTCACTTGAGCCAAAAGGAATTTTCAGAGCAAACAAGTTGTAATGTATACTTTACAGGTGACTTACAATGTTAGTTGTCTAAAATTCTTGGAATGGACAGCGGGACAGTAAAAATTTCAATGTATTTTTCAGAGCAATGGCTTTATCATATACAAGTATCTTACTAACATCTGCTCAGGACAGATGTATAAATAGAGAAAGAATTTTTCTACCACACTAGCAACTTCTTCCTTCACCAGTGGTTAGAAAAGAAATTAGGAGTATTTTAAAAGACTTTGGGCTTTTTGTTATGTGTACTTTGATTTATTACATGACAGCCAAATGACCAGAGAACATAGACTAAAATGACTTATGTTTTCATAAAATTCCAACTTCTACTTTGCCAAGTATACAACTTGCACTTCTTTCATGTATGCCAGAAATTCTCAGATTTAAAAAGATTTCCATGTTATACATCATTAATCTTTTAGAGCTAAAAATTTATGAATGGAACATGAAATGCAGATCATCTTGCTCTGTAGGCAGGAAAAGACTTAAACTTAATTACAACAAATCTGAGAGGCTTTTAAGCTGATTCCGTTCCAGTTATACCAAAGAGCTGAGGAGCAGCAGGACTCTCACTCTGGTCATACCTGTTCCACTCGTGATCGGACTCTTCCAGTTGTCAAAACCGGGTGGCAACAGGTAAATGGCCTGTTGCAAATGGTCCATGGCCCATGCTGACCCCCAAAGTATTTCTGGGAAGTTATTGAATGGCTCTTAATTGGATGAGCTAAAACTGGACCAGAGACAATTCTAAGAACTTAACAATTTCCCCATCCACTTCCTGTGCCCAAGTTACAGTACTTTTTGATTTACTGGTATGGTTCCAGCCTTTGAGTTCAATTAGGCTTCTCTGAGACCAGGAAATATAATTGCTCAGGGGTTTGTTTTCCCTCAAATTCATACAGTTATTTAATTGTGAATAATCTTTCCTTCCTAAATGTGGTCCCAGTTTCTGTCTGCAAGCTGGCAATACCTGTAGTGGGTACTCAGCTTTTAGGAGGGGGAAGCAAGGAGCTCTGACAGTGTTCAGCATCAGTGTGCAAAAAACACTGCAGAGATGGAAAACTCTAAGATACAAGTTCCATTCTTGACAGTCAGACAAAGCAAGTAAAATGATCAAATTGCTATAACTAATACCCAATGGGGGCATTTACCCATCTATGTGTCTCATGAAAACAGAAGAAATATTTTGCTGCTTCAAGACTCCACAATATGAAGATGTCAATACTACAGCAAGCTGGACACTGCTTAATATTTATCTCATCTTCTGCTCTGAGGAAAATTAACAAGAGACTGGATAGAATAAGCACCTCAAAATCACCCCTGGCTTCTAGAACTAAAATAATCCATGTGCCCTATGGATGTAGAGGAAAACTCGCAGGTCAGCAGATGGACTGCACAGCACCAAAGGGGGCCCTGTTGTGAATAATGCCTCATGGAAGATGAAGGGAGGGAAATGTCCCATGGGGCCTGTCAGGAACTCATCCCAGTGCAACACTCATCTCTCCAGTAGATTTTCCAATATTTTTTTCTCTGATTTAATTTCAGAAATTCTTATTTAGAAGGTGTTTTCTTTGAGGAGCTATACACCAGCTTATATAACCCTGGAATCAGAAAACACTGCCATTTAGTATTTAGTATTTAGTATTTAGCCTACACTGTCTTTATTTAATTTCCATACGCATAGCTGAATGGGTGCTCTATAACTCCTACAGGTTTGAACTCCAGAGAATTCCTTTCTTCCACAGAGCGAGTGTCAGGTAAAATTACTACATTAATTAGTCCTTCCTGGAGTAATTGTTAGCAAAGTGGCAACCATACCTGCATTTTCTTCCTTCTTGTTTTTTTTCTGCTTTCCTTCAGGACAGTTAGAGTTTCTCTCTACTTTATCTCTCCTTTTACATTGTGTCACTCATCTTATTCACCTCAAACCTTTTCCTCCCTTTATTCTTCCCTTCAAAATGCAAATTTGGGGAGGAAGGGAAGAGATGGTCTTACTGTCTTACTGTTTTAATGTCAACTAATTTGTTATGGGTTTGTTTTTTAATTTAAATGCATTCATTCTGACACTCCATGGAGCATTTCATTAGTGATAACAAAGGAGTCACCCTCCTGTCTCAGGGTCAAGCTTCAGCAGAAATTGAAAATTGCCACATGCTGTATAACATTGTGCTGTGCCTTCCTGTTGGTGGCTGGGGGAGGAGACAGGAATCTGCTGCCCAGCCTGCGTCAGAGAACGTGGTCACACTACAGTATATCAAATTTAGGGTATGCACAAGTTATTGTTATTCTAAACTTACCTCAGCTTCAGCAATATTCGCTGCCTGTTCTCCTGTCCTCAGTGACAGGAAAGCTGTCACTTGTTGTTAGCGTATCAGACAGTTCCTGTTCTCAAAGGAGTAATAAATAAGGCTAGATTTAAAAAACAGAGCAAACTTGGGCAGAAAAAGAACAATGAGTAGGAATGCCAAAATACAGTGAAAGACCACGTTATGGCATTGTCAGCATATCTTAAACCAAGAAAAGCTGAAAATCTCATAAGAGACCAGAGAGAAGAATTCAAAATCAAGAAGGTTCCAACAGTAAACTTTAAACTTTGAAAAAGAAATTCAAACAGCTGTAGAATTTTCCTGGGTTTTAATACTTTCTTTGGCAAACATAAAAAGAGCTAAATTAATAGAGAGAAACAGCAGTCATAGCCAATCTTCCCACTGCCTTCTTTTGAAATTTCCTTTAATTAATTAATTTAATTAATTCATTTCCTTTCCTGATAGTCACTCTGGACGGCTTTTTCCCTTTTTCCCAACTCACTTCTCTGCTGGGCCTCCGAAGTCCCACAACAGCCTAAGATCCCTGCCTTAATCCACCACTGCAATTAATCTAATCACGCTGCACACCAGTAGCCTCTATTAAGATTAAAGATAATCTCACTATTTCACAAGATTAAAAAGCCAGAGCCAATCTTAACATTGCACATTACTCCACCTATTCTGCCTAAATTTTGGTTTATTAATATTTTATTTGTAAAGAAGCAGAACACTGTTGATAACGTTGTTATATTTGAAAAACAGAATTGATAAAATCTATGGAAAGCAGTTTTTTGGGTTTTTATTTGATCTCTCACCTACTTAGAATTGGCACCCTGATGACCCAGAAAAAGAATGGAAAGAAACGCACATGACTTCCACATCCTCAGTATTACATCATGAAGGATGAAACAGCATATTATGTCCAGCTCAGAGCTGCTGTACTGCTTGCAACTCTTTCCTTGCATAAAAATGCCCTTCTTAACAAAACTGTGACTCATTAAAAGCTTGACAGATACGATCCCCCAGTGAAGAGCACAATGAAAACAGTGATTGATCCAGACTCGTTTCATAAGGAGATCGTTCCTGTAAACTCTGGCATGAGCACATGGAGGGGTTTGTTACATAAATTAAAACATGAAGGTATGTTTGTGGGAAAATATGTCTTTAATACTGTATTTTTGGATTAAGATTTTAAATTTTCGAGAAGACATGCCTACAAGAAAATATCTTTGTTGCAGGAAAAATGGGTTCTAGATGCTGATGGGTTTTCCAGCACTTCAAGCACTGTCAAGAATTCCTGCCTACGCCAACTGTGCTGTAATAACTATTTCTTAATAAATCAGTAATCCTGATCTAAGAAAATAATTCCTCAAATGTCATTACCTGTGTCAAAATGCAACTTGCATAACCTGATGTTCTACCCTATCTAACCCGGGTAAAACCTAAGCCAGTGCAACGATTCCAAGTGTGTATTTTATACAAGGGATTGTATTACTGTAAAAAACCCGAACCTACACAAGATCCTGTGAACAGAATAAATATCCGCCGCACCCAGTTTAATTGGGAAAGTTGTCCAGGCTGATCACATGAGGCAGGCCCAGAGAACAAGGCTTTGGGCAGTGCCCAAAGGAAACTGTTAAGGAACCCTCTTGGGTCTCCTATTCATGTGCCATAATGTTCTTGTGTGCATCACAAAAACAATGAACCAGTTCGGGACAACTGGGAGCTCCCAGCACAGCAAACACTCTGAGGCGCTGGCACAGCACACCCCAGATCCGCTGGCAAGGGAATCGTGGGCAGCAGTGTGCAGTTTGCTTCCAAGAGCATTTCTCACATGCAAACATCTAACTAATAATAAAAAAAAAGAAAAAAAAGAGAAAAAGGCAAGATAGGAACTAATTAAGCTTCCAGAGGATTTTTGGGAATTATTTTGCATTGCCTTAATAACGAAAAATACATTCAAGCCGCTGTTAAATCTTGAACCTTTCCAAGTAATTCTGGAATAGTTGTTTTTTCCTATTTTAAATTCAAGACGTGTCATAATAAACTTTTATAATACTGATTTTGAAACTTATTCTGTAGTTAATTATAGTAACTCATACTTAGCTGAGATCTTTACTAAATACTCTACTCCAGGCCAATTTAGCAATTCTGGCAACAGCTTTAGTGTAAACGTATTAAAAAAACAATACAGGAAAATAAACCTAAATGGTGCTTATTTCTCAGAAAACTACTTTAATGTGAAACCCTTTTGTTCTAAATAAAGCTCAACATTTCATCTTGTTTATCATCTCAAGCCATCTTCAGTAACAGCTGGAAATTCTGAAAGTGAAAGCATTTTTGCAGAATTTTTGTTTCCACGCTCTTACTGATGGTCTAAGGAAAACTCAAAAAGTCTGTACCTTTATATGGGCATCTTGCAACATGCACTCATTTGTTAAACTCTCTTTATGTAGACTATTACTATGGGATATTTAAAAGAAATAAAACACCAGCCTGCTTTTCTTAACATTTCTAATAATTTTAAAACTCAGATACACTAGCATGCCATGACGTACAAATAAGGTTATCTCAGATATGCAGTTTAAGTGCAAATGATGGCATCTGAGAGTGACAACAGGGAAGAAATCCAGGAAAATCCAGTAAAATCCTGGCAGAACTGTAGGGACCCAATGAAGTCAATCCATCCACTATCATGGTCAACTTTCGCAGGGTCAGAGGAACGGCTGCATCTTTAGGTCGGTGCAAGAACCTTGGTTTAGACATGCTACAGGCTAGAGAGCAAATAGATAAGATATATTTTCCTTACCCTGAAGGGAATGAGACCCTCAGAATGAGACCCTCATCCAGTGGCTCTTCAAAATTTCTCATGATTTCATTAAATAGGGTCCTGAATAAGGTTAGAGAATACAGATAAACTCTGTGTAAATAAAACAACTTTTTGCCCTCTGTACTTGCTTAACTATAGATTTTTCTGGGTGTGACTGAAAGTAAAATTTGGGTTCCTTTTTGGTTTTTTTACATTCATAGGTAGGATTAAAAATCAATTTAGCAAAATACCACATAATAACATGTTTCTATTAAGCTTAAAAACTGAGATTCAGCATAAAATATTGTAGCTGAAATACCACTGCAGGGAACAGTAACTCCAAGGAAAACATATTCAAGATGAAAGGATAAAGCCTCAGTTTTATTTATTTTATTTACTGTAGACATAAAAAGTCAGTACCTAAATCTATCATGAGGAAATATGTACATTATGAAAGGCAGTAAATAGAAGTGGCTGCATTTTTCCACAAGCCCCCATATTAGATAGCACCACAAAGCACCAGGTTTAGGTAGTAAAACCTGTTTTTCTGACCACCCCTACTAGAAGATCTTGGTGTGAGTGTTAAAGCCTGTAATTAACATTTTTCTTTTCATAGTTCCTTTTTTTTCCAGTGTAACAAAGTGACTCTTTTGGTAGCCTGACATACCTCTCAAGCCACCATGACTGAGCACTTACTTCACAGCAACATAAAAATAATCCCCTAGCACACACAGTGCAAATCTACATCAGTCTATTTGTATATAGATAGCAACCTGAGTTCAAAGGCTCTCAAACTTCAGAATTGCTGCTTCACAGCCACAAATTTACAGTAGTTACACAACATCTCTGTTCAATAAATCTAAACAAACATACAAGTACTATGGACTTATAATGCAATATTATAACATAAAATTCCACTTTATGCAATGCAGTGTAATCACATATTGTGTAAAAAGTTTAAGACAAGATCATAATTCTGGGCAGGACTACTTTGTGCAAATATGAAATCCTCTGAAAAGAAAGGCTTTAACCCAGTGGAAAAACAGGATACAATAAGAAAACCTCCGTTGCTCTAACTTATCCTATACGAATATTCCATGACAGCCAAAAGTGTTTGGATGAAAACAACATATTTAGAACTTTATACATACATAGAGGTAAGTTAGAGGAATCGTAGCTGCAGTCTATAAAAAAGTACAGGATTCGGGGAAAAGGGAATCTCAAATGTGCCACAATCAGATTTGTGATAGAGAGGAAAGACAGAAGTCCCCCTGGAGCTCATGAAGTTCCAGCAACCCATAAAGCAGCACAAAGTACACTGCTGTCCTCCCAGAACAGCTGCTGTAAGACCCAAACCACAATTTGTGCCTGATTTGAAGATCTGGAGTAAACTTATACTAATACTAACACTCCAGTGTCCGTATCAAAATGTTAGAACTTCATTTAAAGAAATTATCACATAAACTCCAGTTCTCCAGGTAAATATACTCCTGCTGTTACACTGCCATTTCTTAGACAATTTAAAGAAAAATATGCAGGACTTTTGTTATGATACATATTCATGGTTATCTAATTTCAGGCCTTTAGTCTCACTGAGCAAACAGCAATTCCTTTAGAGTCAGACCCTGTATTTTCAGCATACGGAATACACATATGGGCAGTAATTCAGTAGTAATTGTGTGGAAGCAAACAGTGTATAGGACAAAATATCTATCACTGAATGGAGATTGCAAACCTGACCCTACTGAAACAGCAGATCCACCAGCCAACTCACAGAAACTGGGATTTTTTTTTCTAGACTCTGTGCACCTTCCAATAAATCAACATTTCTTTATTAGCGTGGAGTGTTCTGTATAGTTTTCTACTGAGATATTACTCAATATTTATTATACTGTGTTATCAGAAGTTATATATAGCCTTTCAGTCTTACTGAGATAAGTAGGAAGCCTTTCTGTAACAGGATTAATACCTTCCCTACACACACGTCCCCTACAAGTATGTACATAACCACACACATATGTTCACCTCAGCAGCCATGGAGCCCACTTGTGCCTGAACATACATCAACAAAGCTACGTAAGCTTTGTGTTTTTTAAATTGCTAATTATCAACCAGCAGAGTAGACTTTGGGATTCATAGACTTGAATTCCTAGACTTTGTCCTGAAAGTGCAGACTGCATGGCATGGAGGTGATCTGCTTAGTCACGAGGAAAGGGGTGGCTTATGCAAGTCATCAAAGCATCACCTGCTAGTCCATTCCAGAAATGCACTGTCCTGCTCCTGAGGTAGTGCCTTACCTTCCCCTTTCCAAGCAGGATATTTTCTCTATTTACAGTGAAAGCCAGTGAAACTCGTAAGTAAGAACAACTGCATTTAGAGAATAGGGTACTGCCTAGAAGTTGAAGAGTTTTTTGCTGTAAATGTGGGGATTTATTACACATATATATAATTTATTTGTCATAATTTTGTAAGAATCATTTACCCTTGTAAGCATAAATCACTGGAATTTAAAATTTAATTATTTGCATCAATTGCACTCCTACATTGTGTCTCCATTGTAAATGTGTAACTATTTGCATTCTCTTGTCATAGATCATATAGTATTAAGGATTAGGGTAATTATTACATTTGAGTGAGTAACAAAACGGCCCCAATCTTGACTAGGCTGCTGGGTACTACTGCAGCACAGGTAATTAAAAATATCTATATAGTTCATGTATCATGAATTTTAATTGGAGAATGACGTCATTGTTTAGTTCAGTTCTATGGAGTGGTTTATGAGAGGGTAAACAGGCCAAATAATATAATGGAAGGTGTGGGTGGAGTGGGAGAAAAATGTGAACCTCATCAAACTGACTTAAGTTCTGCGAAAGTGTGCAGATATGAAGGCTGAAAACTAGGCTCTGCTTCACCCTAACCCCCCCCAATTTAAAGAACAAGAGTTTACAATAGATTTAGTTGTACTTTTGCCTTGTGAGAAGAGCTGACAACTTTGGAGTGACAGGCAGAAGAGAATCCCTCGTTGCAGTAGAAGACCTGATGCTGAAGCAGAAACTCAGTCTTTCCTAGGGTTGCCACACGCATTTTCCCCTTCATATCTCCTTATACCTGCAAGATGTGGAGTATCCCAAGCCCCACTCACCACAGGTTCTACTACTGGGTGACAATTTGCTCATAACCAGCACTGGTACCTGAAAGCAGGTACAACTGAGAAAAGATGGACTACTCAACATTTAAAAAAAAAAAAGCACAACTCAAAAAAAGAACCCAGACTTTCCTTTGTATGAAATAAAAAGGGGGTGGGGGAACAGACAAAAGAAAAATAAAAGCTTTACCATTTAATGTAGGAATCAATTTACATTTCATATTCCTGAGAATCAAAATATCTGAAGACAAATCCCATGGCTCTTTCATTTTTCATTCTGCCTTGGAAAAATATCCATACGGAAAAAGATGGGGGCAAGGAGATTTTTTTTCCCCAAGTACTCTGTAACAGTTAAATTAAATCCTTAAGAACAGACCTCTCAATGGGCCACTGCAACTTCTGTTTGTGGCATGGGTGTGTAGGACTTGAGTACAACCACGTTCTCTTGCTTTGGACTGGTTCTAATTTTTCTTTTGTTAGTTCACAAAAAGTTATCTGACATACAAAGAACATTTGGCATAAAGTACCTGAAAAATAGATCCCTGCTGTTAAAAAAAATACATCATTATGGAAATGATTGGAACACTTAGGACTCATCATCTAATATTCCACATTTAATAAGCCTATCAGTGATTAAAAAAATAAACTAATAGCAATAACTAATGGAAAATATTGTATCCATGACTACAGAAGAACCTAGCAAGGAGAATTTATAATTGTATTATAACTTCTCTTCAGTAACTGCACTGGAAACTGTTTTACTGCATGACTTTGGCGGACACGGGAATAATGCTTGTGACAAAAGATTGTAAAAGAAACACAGATTCTGAATATCAAATACAGGCAACTAGAGATCCACAATTAGGCTACAAAAATGCCTAGTAAATATATTCAGCTCCATTCTGAACAGATTATATGTAAAAAAAGGGCCTCAGAAATCAAGGTGAAACAACTAAGTACGCTTTTCATCATTTAGTCCAGCTTTGTACAAGACAGAGTTTTTATTCCACTTTTAAACTGTCCCTTGTTTTTACAATACATCTTTTCTCAAAAGTTATTAGCCATTGCTATAAGTAGAAAATTATACTGACAGTAATTGGTGCTGTGCCTAAATTTATTTTATTGACTTAGAAGTAGACTTGGTTATTAAAAGAAGTTCACAAAAGAGTCAGATTTAGAAGCAGTGGTGATAGTGGGTGTTTTTATCGGTACCATAAGGAAGGTTAAAAGGCATAGCTTCGGTATTTTTCAATTAAATTCTAATATTTTACCACCTTCTTTTGGTAAGAATTTTCTGAGAATTCATGATATGAAATATAAATGAGGAAATCAAGAATTATTTTGATATTCTATATTGTAATGGAAGTTTCATGGAATGCTGATGTTTAATATATTGTATTATCTAAAAATTTGACATTGAAGCATTTCTAAGAAACACACACTATCTTAAGGCTGATTACAAGTGTATAATCTCTGAACCACTACCAGTTAGTGGGGTATTTTACAAAACTGATGTCTAAGAACATCAAAATTCAAAACTTGCCTGTGTAAAATACCATTAAATTATATTTCTGATTGGTTATCAAAGTCCATTCCAGCTATTTTTTCAACTCTCTCTCCCCCTGACAAGTCCATGCTCATATTGTGCCACGTCTTAACGCACTGCTAACAGCAATTTCTTACAATCTCATAATTAAATCTCTAAGCAACTTCTGTAGCATTTTTTTTTTTGTGACAGCCAAAGAGAATAATGATGTCAAGCACATGACTTCATGCAACAAATTCTGATATTAATGAGAGCACAACATTTGCAACTTCTTTTCAAAGGAGAGCACTGAGTATTATATGTCATAGTCACTTGGTGTACACCGGGAATTTTTAGTTAACTAGTAACAACTCATAGTAATCTTTTGAAAGGTAAATTACTTATTAAATTATGGACTAATTGGTACCAGAAAAAGAAAATTTTAATAGACATTTTTAAATGAAATCATGTGCCACATCAAAAGCTCATTCAGAGATGGGGCAGTGAGTCACAAATACAAGGCTAACTCAAAATCCTAGTTATTTTTAGAAGAACTGTAGTTTTAAAGGAAATTAGACTCCACAGTACATGAAGAAATTGATAATTTCCTGAGCTTTAAATCAGAATAAATACCAGCCTTACATCACTAGTATTAATAAATGCATCCCTGTTAAGTCAGCATTGTATTGTCATGTGTACACAGTGCCCCAAAGTTACAACACTACAGGAACTTGCACTCTCTAGCTGCAGAATACCCCGGAGAGAAATGACACCAGGAAGATTACAAAACGCTCCTGCGAACCTGAGGCATGCCATCAAGACACAATATATTTCAACATAGCATCATAGTTGTTGCAGGCTCAGAAAGGCTCCCCGACTTTCTGCGATTGAGAAATTTAAATAAATAAATAAATAAATAAATAAAAGGCTGTTCATTCATTAAGAGCAGGAGCCAGGTGAGCCCAGCACTGCCCCGTGGGTGCCCGTCCCTGAGGCGGGGACGCCCCGCGGGCTGCCCCGTGCAGCGGACCCGCATCCCCGCCCGCTCCCCGCGGGGAATCCCCACCGCCGCCCCCGAGCATCCTCCCCGGGAGGGACCGCGGCCGGACCCCCGGGGTGCCGCGCCGGCCCCGGTACAGCACCATGGACACAGCGCCCACGCTCCCCGCGGGCAGGAGGCTCCGGCAGAGGCACCTGGAGGCGGCCGGGGGTGCTCCGGGCCCCGCATCCCGCTCCCCTCCCGCACCGCCCCGCCGGCCCCGCTTCCCCCGGGCCGGGCCGAGCGCGCCGTTCTCCCGCCGCTCCAGGAACAGCCTCGAACCCCGCCCCGCTCCCGCGGAGCCGCCGTCCAGCCCCGGCACCCCGAGCATCCCCGGCGGGCCGGGGCTCCGCGCTCTGCCCGCCCCGACCCCGGCCGTCCCCCGGCCCCTCGGCCCCGCACACCGCCCGCGGCTCCCTCAGCCCCGCGCTCTGCTCACGCCCCCGCCGGCCCCTCACCTCGGGGGACCGTGCCCCGCAGCCCACACTGACCTGGCGCTGTCAAGTCTCAGCGGGAGAAACTGTTCCCTTCTAGTGGGATAAACTCCCCCGATCGGCCCGTCCTCCCGGGCAGGGACCGCCTCCCCCGGCCGGCACCGCCTCCCGCCGGCCCGCGGCGGGCGCTGGGGGGAGCGGAGCGGGCCGAGAGGCCGAGGGGGCGGCGGGCTGAGGGGACGGGCCGGGGGCGGCCGCGGGGCAGCGCGGCCACAGGGACGGGGACGAGCGGGACGGCGGGTCCGTGAGCAGGAGAACGAGGAGGAGGAGGAGGCGCCGCGGCTCCTTCCTCTCCCCTTCAGACCGTGCCTCCAGCCCAGCCGGTTCCCTCCGGGTCCGCGCCCGCCGAGCGGAATCACCCGCCTGTACCTGAGGGCAGAGCGCGGGCCCCGGACTACATCTGGAATTTGATCTCTGCTCCCTGTAATCTCCCGCAACTGAAAATTCAGTTTTTCCGCCTGCTGACTGCTTTCTCTTTTGCCTTCCCATCCTCCAGTCTCCTCTCTGCGCTGTGTAGTTGGCTTGGTCACCTCACGTCAGGTTGTGTCCTGCTGTGACAGGAGCAAAGGCTTTTCTGAAAAGGTTTTTAGCAGTGACGGAGGTAAATCAAAATCTTCTTTTCCCCTCACTTTTTTTTTCTTTTTTTTTAAGCTAGAGATTATCTCTCCCACCTCCCAGGAATGCAGAGACAAGCGGTATAGGCTGCGTTCGGTACCTCTCCAGAGACAGCAAGTCCCAACAAGCATGTCACCTCCTCTATCTCACCCTCCGATTCTTTTAAAAAGAAGTTAGATGAGAAAAAAAAAAGGCATAGGATCAACAGGTTTTAGAGAGTCATCCTGTAACTCAAGATGCCCCAGGATATAACAGTTTATCTTTAAAACCTCTTGATCCCTTGGACACCACTGGAAGATTGAAGGATCCTAAATTTGCCTCATTATGGTTCTTAGTCATCAAGCATTTTGAAAGAGAGCCTGGATTTGCTTTATTATTTGTATACTGAAGGCAATTTATAGATCACAGCTGAACACATCAAAATACCTAGACTACCTGCAGATACTAACTTTGCCTACAGCCTTTTGTTTATGAGAACAACTTTTCTGTCTGTAGAGGCTTGAAGCCTTGTGTTAATTTTTGAGAATTATCTATTTGTATAGGCTTGAGGTGTTACCTCTGCCTTGACAGATCAAGGAATTTTTTTTCAATTCATACTTTTCCCCCATCTGATTTTTTAGCCCTAGAAATGTGGAAATACTGTTTTGTAAGTGGTTGTTTTTTGTTTGGTTGGTTTTGTTTTTTTTTTTTTAATTTTTATTTTTATTTTAACATACTGCAGTAATATCTTTTCCAGTAATACCCTCATGCAGAATTAGAAGCCAGGTACTGAAAACAAGTAAAACAAAACCTCAGAATTAGCTCAAAATGTCATGGATGAACAAACATGCAAACGTAGGTGAAATAATCTGAACATTAACAGAGGTTTTAAATACTTAAACTATTAATATTTCTAACCACATTACAGCAATATAGGAAGTTTCAATAGGAAGTTAAGAGGAGAAGGATCTTAGCTGGACACTCCACAGAGTTCTGATTTACTCTGGTGAGAAAATAATAGTACTGTTCTCTGTGTGAACTGCTGGAGAATGTACCAGTTGCATTTAAGCGTCCGGATAATAGAGTATCCCTCCCAAAAATCAAGGTTTTAACATGCAAATTTTTTAAAACTCCATGAAACTGGAACTGTTCCAAAAATAGTCAGGTATTGATGAACACCCGACTGTGACTATGTGCTTAGGCTTGAGTTGAGACTTTTAATAAGTGCAGAAGTGAGGCAGAAATACAAAGTTTCGATTTTAATTACATTGCAGGGATGAGACAGGCGTATCTAACTCAGTCCAGGGAGACCAGCCAAACACAGCTTTCAGGCAAGTATTACAAATACTGTATCATTTCAGTTCTGTTCTAGCATTATATTCTTTTTAGCAAGTCCATCCTTTGAACAGAACTCATAAAACACAGTGCAGAAACAGTAATGCTGACTTATGTACAAATTACTTAGATTTTGTAAATACACATTTTAACAGCGAGATGGGAAAGGAAAAAAGTTACTTAGTCTGATTTCCTGCTTAACATAGATTTTTAGGTAGGATTTGGTACCTCATTAAATGTTTTCTTTAGACAGACAGGTAATCTTATTTTGAAGAATCAAGAGATGAAGAACCTGTAAATTTTCTTTGGTAGTTAAAAGTATGCCTTATTTATAATGTGAATTAATCTGTTTTTCCTTAACAAAGAGTGGGTTGGTTTTTTTCCACACAGAAAGCCAATAATTTCTGTATTTGTAAAGAAATAAAATAGGCTACAAAGAAATTATCTATTCTATAATTAACTCTAGTGTCTTTATACTGTAGTGAAATGGTTATAATAAAGAAATTATCAGTTTATCATAAGCTTTTGTTTGCATTATTTGACTGCACTGTTCGTGATGATGTGGACTTTCTCCCCAACTTATCTGAGAGAATTCCTAAGTTTGGCTGGGACCTCTAACTGTTATGAAACAAGTATGAAATGTCAGGCTCAGGCCTTCCTGAACCATGGGCAATTCTTCCTGAAGTTCAAAGTGAAGTAGAAAAGAGCCTCTCAACATCAGTTCTACTTTTAAAATTAGATCATAATTTGTCTTCACAGAAGATCAGTTATACTTTGTTTTTCTTGTTGGATATAAAAGCATTAGTTAGTTCTTTTCATGTGAAAGAACTGTATTTTATATTAATTTTAATTATTCGGTTTTTAATGGTAAGTCTCTTTGAAGCATTTATTGCATGGGAAAAATATTATTTCTGCATACACTTGTTACTGACTGATTGTACATTATTAATGACAATTATTCAGAAAATTTGAAGCTGATTAAATTGAATCATATGGCAAAAATAGTTTCACTGCAATGACAGAGAGTGGAATCTTGTGGAATCTCAAGGTGGATCGAGGTCTTAGTAATAACCAAATAACCACTCTTACACAGTTTTATTTCTCTTTCCCACTTTAAGGAATGAATTTCTGTGCAACGGTTTCTAAGGAATGCCAGGTAGGGGTTTATGGTTAGAACAATGAATACTTTCCATGATCCTCTGATTTTTATGATTGGCTTGAAAAGGGTAGAAGTCTTATAAGGACATAGAGGTGAAAGATTTATACCTCTTGCCCTCTCTGCAAATGTACAAGTTCCAACTTTTACTTACTTTTGGTGTTTCCATTGTGTCTGTGCTTTCAGGCTCTAAGTGCATTACACAAGTTTAAAATCACAAATCACACCGTGCATCCTGTCCTAGAATTGTGGATAGAAGGAAAAAGTAGCCAAACTTTTATCATCTGGAGGACAATCTCATACACTGACAGGGTGAGCATAAATCTGCCAGTCAGAAGAACAAGTTCTGATTGTGGAAATTGCATTGCTTTAAAGTAGTGGAGCGCAGGAAAGCTAAAAAACTATTGTATTGCTGCCTTTTCTAAAGTTACCCTGTGTATTTTCTCTTTTGTAATGCAATATTTTAATTCATGTATCTGGTGTTCTTTTATTGATAAAAAGCATATCTTATTTGTCTCAGCATATCTTACTCTGTTTTATTGGCAGTTTTTGGTCTGGGAAGGCATGTTTTTGAAAAGCAAGTCATAATATTACACCACACTCCTATCTATCTTCAGCTTTCACATTCTGTATATAACATACTTCTACTTGAAGGAAATCAGAGGTTTCAACTGCTACGAGTAGCATTTTCTACAGATCTACGGCAAAACCTGTAGAATAAACTGCATTTCTTTAAATGATGGTAGAGGACTATCCCTTGGTATAATTCCAAGCTGTTTGGAGATCTCACTTGGGTATTTTATGCTGCCTTTCACGTGCTGTGCCTCGGCTCCAGCAGCAGAGAGAGGACAAGGCATAATGCAGATTTTTCCCAGATAACTGGAGAGCGGGTCAAAACAAGAACCCGTTACAAATGAGCCTCCTTCGCCTGAACTTTCAGGCTTAGATAAAAAGAGAACAAAATCCAAATCATGCCTGTTTTAAATTCAGTAAAGCCAAGATCACACCAGGCTGCCTACCTGTTATAATGTTTTTTTCATGATCCTTATTCTCTCCCCAACTCTTGACTTTTCTGATTTCATCTTCTCTTGAAGAGAAATACTTCCTCTCTAGGATTGTCTGGTTCTTCTCTAATTGCATATTATATTCATGTTCTTGTCCCATTCTAATCAAACGGGCCCAAAGTGCATGTCACACACAGCAGGCAAAATAATATATAGGAATAAAGAGCTCAAGCACATACTGCTATCTTTCAGATTTGTTAATCCATCAGAAATTTATTTTGGGAAGGAACCCCTTAAAGAAACTTAAAGTTTAAGGTAATTTTGAGTCTCATTTAAAAACAGTTTATCCTAATTTCTTGGGAGATTGAGTTAAAACAGATTTATGAATGTAACTTGCTCAACCTCAGAAATTCAGATTTCTACAATTACACATGCCTAGACACCTGAAATTAGTAGCTGATGCAACCAAGACTCGGAGTTGTGCTAATCTAAGATGGGAAGGAGGTGGCTGGTCTTGTGGTTAAAGCATGGGACTGGCTGCTGAGAGGTCTCGCTTCTATTCCTGGTTGTGTCACTGACTTCCTGTGGGTCACTAAGTCACTTAGCTCTGTCTTCTTTTACTCATACAAAAAATAGGAATAATACTTACATTGCTAAAGCACTGTGAGACTGAAGTCATCAGTGTTTATACAGTTATTTAATGCTCATAAAAGGATTTTGTGTATAATTGTATCGGCAGATCACAACCTATATTCCTAATTTATTTCCTTTGGTGTAATTTGCTGATTTTCTCACACAGGAATTCACCAATTCCAGTAAAGACTAAAAACTCAGAAGTGCAAATTTTAACTTCCAGTATCTAGAGAACTTTGCTTCCAGGTTCTAATTAAACATTTGTTCATGAAGATAATTGAATTTTCTTTGTAAGAGTGTGAGAAAGGTGGTTTTGTGCTATTTACTCCCTTTTAATTGTTAAAAAATAATTAATACCCCCCCCATTGTTTCTTTTGGAGGACTGTGTGAAGATCTCTTGGTACTTCCATTTCCTATAACCTTTGTCCCGCTTCATAGTTTTTATACATTGTTGTGATGGAATCAATTTGAACAACTATTTTTAAATTCCCTGGGTTTTACATATTTTGCCCAAATCTCCAGGGTGCTCAGATAGATGTAGGAAATACTGCTGGTCCATTAAAGGATGATCCTGTAGAAAAACAGTTTACACTGCAGCTACTACGTCCCAGCAACTCCTGGTGTACTCCTTTCCTTAAGGAGTAGTTCCCAGGATTTCTGTCACAGTGGCATGAATCTCATGGTTGTGGTACCACAGCTTTTATTTCTATTGCAGAGAGGTTTTAAATCAATGTGGCTCTTTCAAATGCCTGGCAAATTAGGATTATACACTTAGATACTTACACACATTTTAAATATTTTGTAATTATTTAGGACAGATATAGATAGTAAAGACTGAAAGAGTATTAGATGATATTCAGACTATCCAATGGATTTAATTATAATGGCTTAAATACGTTCATTAGTCTTTAGAACAAACAGGTTGAATGGTTTTCTATGATAACAAAACAAAAAACTGAAAAAGTAGTTCTTTGATTGTCTTTGTAATTAATATATATTATTACAGATCTAACTATTCTAAAATCATGTCATTTTAGTAATGTGAGTTTTGAAAGACCCACCAGGCGTGGCATAACAGTAAAGTGGGAGCATCCTTTTCTTACATCTCACAGGTTGTGTTGCAGAGGCTTCTTTTGCCAGGGATGTTGTGACCCCTGGGGTAGGTCCAACCAAATACACACCAAACTCTGCCTTCTGACTCTCACACAGACAGTGCTGTGAGACTCCACACAGCAGCAGAGTGAAAAAGTACATCAATATTTGTGCTATTAGGGCATAACATTTTCCAGTGCTGCTTTGTGTGAATGTACACAGATGCTAAACTCAGAGGAGAGTTTCTACGGCATAAGCAATATCTGCTTACTCAGTGATTAAATCTGCATCATAAAAACGTGCTGCCAACATGCAGGGAATTTTGCTGGGCAGAGAAGCAGCAACTTTAAATCTTACTGATCCTTGAATTTTGTTTTGCAGAAGTACATATGCCAGGCAACGCAGCTTGAACTAGCTATTATATTAAAGTCATCATATTTCATTCATGCAAATAGTTCCATTGCTTTGTCTGCTGCTCTTCTGAACTGACTCTTGTTAGTCTTTCAAATAAATCATTATTTTCATTTAAGATCTTAAGACCCCTAAAAAATAAAGTTAATAACTGGCTGTTAGTCTGTGCTAACCATTAGAGGATGCCAGGTAACTTTAGCAGTGAATCAGGGGCTATTTTGGGAGAAAAATATTGCAATAATTTGCAGGAAATAACCTTTTTGTTCCAAAACAGCTGTCATTGAACACTATTATATCTACAACAATTAAAATTATCTTTGGTAACTTTTAGTATTTGGCACGGCTCCATTATTGTTCAGTTAAATATTTTTCAAGTATGTTAGGACTTCTGCCCACTGTGTGCTTGAAACTCTTCCTTATCAACAGAGAAGCTCTCGTTTTTGTCACATTGGAACCTCTCAGGGCAGGACCTGTGGTATCTTCTGCCAGGGTGCTTTGCCATTCTATAGAATGACAACAGAACTTCCCCTGAGCACTGATGGCTCAGCATTGGCGGGAGAAAATTTACCTTTTCATGCAAAGTGTTAAATGCCAGAAAAAAAAATAATAAAAAAATCCACTAACTAACATATAAAGTGAATTAGGAAACGTGCAAACATCCTGGTGAATTTAAATAGCTGGTTGGATCAGAAATGGAGGAAAAATAACACTGGGTCAGGAACAAAACACAAAGCAGCCAGAAACCTTGTATTTCTAATTTAGGTTATAAATACTCACTGCTAAAAAATTCGTTGTTACAAAATGTAATTGATTAAAAAAAGGCAGGTTGGGAGGGGGGTTAGTTGATGGCTTTAATATGCTTCAAATACCCATTAAAAATCTCTCCACATTGCTGAGGCTTTTTATTTCCTCAGACTGTAACTAGGTGATATGCAACTAACATTTTCTGTGCTTTTCAGAATGAAATTTTTATTATTTATATTGTAATAGTATTTGATTCCTGTCTGTGGCTTCGAGTCCTCAGCATTAGCAGAGCAGAACTGAAGGAGCTCTACAAAGATTCTGTTTTACATATGCTGCTTATGGTAATGTTTAATTAATAGGATATTTGCAGACAAAGAAATGTTTACTTGTATTTCCGTCAGTGTAAGTTAATATAGAAGCACCTTCAATGTGACATGTATCAGATGCCATCAAACCCAGTTTTCTACTTAAGATTTTACTCTGTGAACTTCATTATTTCTATTTTCTTACCCTCTGTACTGTTGTGGTAGCAAAATAATGCAATCTTGGGAATATACAGAAGACACTGTGTTGATTTCTGGTATTTGAGTTTTATATATATTCATAAATAATAAAATGTAGCAGTTTAGTACACTGTGGACTAGAACCTGCCAACCCACTGTTGTTTCAGTGAACTAAAGTAAATTTAATATAAACTCTCCTACTTTTATTTGAAAATTTCTGAGAGTTGGGCCCGATGACTCCTTTATGTGTTTGTTGGTCCCTGTGGACCCTTCATTGCTCTGTGGACAGTTCCTTGGTCCAGCGGTTGAACCTGAAGCCAAAGCTGGTGAACCGAGGTATAAAAATTAGAGGTAGAACGGTAGAACAGAAAATGTGATTAAATTGTGAAATTATAATTGAAATTTGTCTTTCATTTATTCCTGATCAAATAGGCATAATTACAAAGTATCCACATATAAACCCCTCTTTTTTTGGCTCTAAATAGGAATTACAGGTAATTCAACTTGTCTTACAAATCACTGAAAAGCTGGATTTTTTTAAGGATAATGTACAGATAAAAAAGTGTACCAGAAAGTAGGATTTTCTTATCATAGCCCCTCTTCTTGGAGAGTAACAATTCAAACTTAAGCTACAACTGCAGTCACTTTTTTGGTAGCAGCTGTTTTTCCAGAATTTGGTTTTTTGCAATAATAATGTACACCTCTTCAAATGAGCACAGAGTGAGCAAAACATTACTTTAAACATGAATAAAAAAAATTTGCAGCTATTTCTTCCAGGTAGAACACAAAAGTTTCAACTCGCTGGGGGTAGCTCTGCTACTTTCACTCCTAGCAATAGCTAGAGTATTACTGAGGGAAGAGGGAAGGTGCAACAAAAAAGATTTTGGAGGAAAATGGTTTGTTTATAGACTGTGACTTGGACAGCTTTGTTCTTCAAGGACATTTTTTCAGGCAGAATAGAAGAACAAATCTAAGTCACAGTGGTGCATAATGGAGTGAAAGTGTAACAACAGATGCCCAAGCTGTGAAAAGCAAAGTTTCAGATTTACCATTCCATATTGTAAAGCAGAGGAGGAGTTTTCATTGTGATTGGGAGAAATAAAAGTCAGCAAAATCACTTTTGTCTCTAGATAAATGTCCAGAAGATTACTAAAAATTGGAAAAAATATTACTGGGTTTAGGAATTTAGCCTATTCCTTGGAATGAAGTTATTAAACCTGTTAATCTTAGCTGAGAACAAGGAAAAGACTCGGGGTAACTGTTCTCATGTATAGCAGCACACTCCTCCATACTATATTTTCTGGTTCCAGTGTCGTGTTTACTTATCACACATCTCCAGGCTCATTTAGTTCCCAGTTCTTTATTCATGAGTGTACCTTTTTTAATTGATTTGGTTTTATGTTTTTTTTTGGTTGGAAACCTCAGCTCAATTGATACCGGATTTTGCCCCAGCTTTTTTTGTTATATAAAGTTCCCATTTTTAAAATTGTATTATGTGATCTTGCATAGTCTGATTCCTTTACCAGCTCAGGTTTTTAAATGATCTCAAACATTTCTTTAAGTTAATGTTTATATTTCTGAGAAACAGTTCTGGTAAAAAATACGGTTATTTCTACTACTGGCTTTTTTTTTAAACAGTATATCTTGTTTCCCAGGGACATTAATTTCATTCTCTAAGTCTCTGAAACCACTTTAATTGGGAAAATAAATAATGACTTCTAGTAGACAGGTGAAACTAGGAATGTGGGACAGAAAATTAGCCAACCTGCTCTGAGTTCTGGGGATATGACAGCAAAGCCAAAAGCTAAATTCACGTATTTTTAGAAGGATTACCTAAATAATTTATATTCATGTTTCTTTAAGATGCGGTAAAGTTATTTATAAGAGCGTATTTGAGCATTCCTTCGCACATCTAAAAACCATTTATAGGTATTTCTTCCTCTTGAGTAATGTTGACTTCCAGTTACACTTTCAGTTTACACTTTCACACTGCACTGCTTTTCTATATGCCAACTATTTATTACCCTTAAGCTTCAATAATAACCATTGAGCTGATGCTGAAGCTCTTCTGAATGATCATTTCAATAAATTACAACACTTCCTCATAACTAATTTCAAATTAAAATATTACTCAATCCGTATTGAAAGTAGAGAGTTGCCATAAGCCAGTCTTCTAAAATCCCTTTTAAGTGAGAAAGGACTAAACTGGTTTTAGTATCTTTGACTTGCTTAACCATCTTCTTTTAACTGTCGGGCTTCAGTCGCAGGAACATCATCAGCCTGCCTATGCCCCCAAGCTTGTAAAAATCCTTCCTTTTCACGTGCGTTTCCGTCAGAAAGGCAGCCCCTCCTTGTCCTGCAGTGCCAGAGCACGAGGGGCCGTGCCCACTGTCAGAGCTGGGCACACATGTGACTGCCACAGGGACTGGGTGAGTGGCTGAGGCCACAACTTGGCCCAGTGCGTGCTCATCCCGAATTAGCATCTCCTTTGCTGTGCCATGAACAGGAGCTTCCCCTGACGCCCAAAAGAGGCAGGAGTGCCTGGGGCTCCGTGGGGGCACAGCTGGGAGCCCAAGGGTCCGCCTGAGCCTCGGCCACTTGGCTTCCCAGGAGAGAGGGAACGGGGGAAGGAAGGGAGCTCTCTAATGGAGTAGATAGATAAATTGGGAGCATGGTAGGGGTGAGCTCACGCACAAAAGCAAAAGAAGCCTTTCTGAGGTTTCTCATAATGAGGAGCAGATTTTCTGTGTTCTTCTGACCTCGTTATTGCATTAACTGAAACACTGTCTTGGTTTTCTCTTTGTGCTTGAGGAAGCAAGGATCTAGGAGAGCTTTTTGATGCCTCCTGGGTACTTTGCAGCAAGGATTCCAGGTGTACACCTCAAAACACATCTTTTAGAGAAAAGGGCATTAACAAGAGCCATTTGTCTCTTTTCCCTGCTGGTTCTCTCTCTGCTGTTTCAATTAGACACCTTTTCTCTTCTAAACATTGTGGAATGCTGCTAAAAGGGATTACAGGCTAACACAAATCAGTTAAAAGAAATATTTTCTTCATTTAGAAACTTATGCGTATTACATAGGACACAACAATAACAAGAAGAAAAATCCCAAACATTAAACCAAAAGTAAAGTTACTGTCAGAATAATGGCCAAAAAGGCTTTCCAGAGTCTTTAGATTGATTCACATAGTAAAAACATTAAGCAAAGTCAAAATTAAATTTAAGAAGAGCTTACTTTAAACTTTCTATGTCTACATTCTTATTGTATTTAAACAGAGATTTCTGAAGTTTCAAATTGCCCTTAGGAAAGCCTGAACTTGAAGTCCTAAAGACATCTATGTACATGCTGCAGGTTTGCTCGAGCTGAGGGAAATGAATCTTCTTGAGTTCTGGATCTTTATTCCCTGCCTGAAAGGTGTATCCTGTGAACATCCCATTTCTCCTAGTAAGCAACTGGCCAATCTAACAGTGGAAAATGGAATTCAGAGGAATGATTCCCCTAAAAAACTAGGAGACCAGTTGGTTGAAGGATATTTACACTGGCCGGCATTGTTTCATAAAAGCCAAACTGAAGATGGGGAAAGCTCTGTTCTGGCCAAGACATGTGTGTTTCTAGCTTTATTTCCCAATAAACCAAGTGCATCTCAGACCACTCACATCAAACCTTTCGGAGAATAGTTTTTTCAGCTGTAGAATGTCTAGTTTGTTTTTTAGTGTTTGTTCGTTTGATTGATTTTTTTTTTGTTATTGTTTTCTTTTTTAGTGTGATTTTTTTTTTAAGTCTGCTTTGAGCTTTCTAAAAAGAACTGCATTTCTTTCATGTGTGATGTTGTGTAACCTGTGATTCGAAAAACTGGCATTAGTGAGACATGTTGAAGTGAAACATAGACCTGAATTACCTACTACATGTTCCCTTAGGTGAATGTCTTTCACTGGTAGTTAACAGGCAGAAATGTTAAACATTAAAAATCTGCTCAATTGTGTACAAGATTCTTAGAGTAGATAAATGACCCTGTAATAACTTGAACTCCTAAAGCTAAGGAGATGCTAATTAGGCTGTGGGTAATTTTTAAAGTATTGCCATAGTGATAGTTTCCAGAATGTTCTGTGCTCAGAGCAGAGTTTGGGAAATTCCTTTTACAAAGAAATTGTAAGCTATTCCTGGAATATAAGTTAACAAAGACATTTCCATAAACTATTGCTTTTTAATGTTATTTTAGCTCCTTAAACTAGTGAGGTGATTTGACCGGATTATGGACTTCCTTGAAGAATAGAGCTGCATTTTGATTCCACACAAAAGGTGAAGAAGTTTTCTGTGTCACCAAAGGTCTCGCTCTGTCAATTTTGAAAGCAGCATTGTAGTACCAGCACGTAATCCCACACATGGCATAACTTCCATGGAGTGCGTGTCAACAACTACAGGAATCACAACTTCAACTTATGTCTGACAGTAAGATGGACAGAATTTAGTCTCTTGCTCCTTTTCTCATAACTGTGGGTAGGCTCTGAGAGGATGCTTGGCCCCAACTCTTTGTTTTGGTTAGTGGTCTGCAGTCCATTATGGAAAACAGCCATTCATGGACTGAACAACAACAAGAAGGTTGTCTGCAGCTTTGCTTCCCAACTCAGAAAAGCTCTTTCAGACTCCTATGCAACTAGAGTTGTCTGGATGAAAGCTAGGAAGAAGACAGAAATATCCATCCCTACTAAAACCCAAAACATGCTTCTTGTACAGAAAACCAGGGCCTTCAAGTGGAAACTGTGAGTGACAGCTTTTGCTTGCACTTCTAAGCACATGTTCCCAACCTCTGAGAGTGAAGAAGGTGCTACAAAGGGGCTAAAAGACGTTCTTTGTGTTAATTTGTGCCTGAAAATGACCCTCAGCTTTTCCTCCTTATGAGTATCTTTTCCCTGACCCTTCTCCCTTTCTGCGGACACTGAGGTGCTCTTTCACCACCTTTTCCCCCTGCATAACTGCACCAAGGATTTCTTTGCTGGTGGCTCATGATGAAGTGTTAAGACTGAGAAAAGGTCCTGACGTATTTCTGAACCGAACCTTCACATTATCAGAAGGGTTTTGATGGATGCAGGAATTTATTTTGGCCGTATGTGCCAGAATGACTTTACAGACATGGAAAGCAGCTTCTTGATGTTTCATTTCAACACCACCAAAGAATCCAATTAACAGTGATATAAGATGATGAGATATTAGTAGAAACAGGTAATGTTTTCTGAATTACTTAGCAATTTAAATGGCTTTCCACATTGCAAGGCCCACTGGAGGACTATTGATACAACTTAAGTGTGTGGGAAGCTGCACTGCAAGAAAGCAAGGGCAATTTACAGCCTTGTAATGACCTCAAGACATCAGGGACTTGGCCTGACCCATAGACCTTAAGGGTGAAGGTCAATTAATTGAAATTAAATCAGATAATAGCCTTTTCTGTTTTTCACATCCACAATACCTTTCTTTATATGCCTGAATGCTGAAGACTGGTAGAATCAAGTAATTATTTTCCTTCACCTGGAGTTGCTTAGATGCATCCTTTCTACTATGCTAAATAATTAGTAAAATCCTTGTAATCTTTCTCTTTATCACCTGGTTTATCATCTGGTGTTTCTTCCCCTGCGCATTTCCTTTATTCCTTCCATAATCTAGAAGAAAGAACATCACCATCTCCATAGCTGCTCACAGTATTTTATTCCCTATGCAACACTACTTCTGCGATATAGGTTATTCCTGAGAAATTCCATATTTAATCTTTGCTTCCTAAAGGTTTAGATTTACCACTTTCTGGTTCTTATCTAGTTTTATATAAATGTGAACCATTTGGCATGTCTGACATCACATATTCTGCCAAACAGCAGAGAAACTAATTGAAATACTTGGAGTATTTCAATTTCAATCTGTGGGCCAAATTCCCAGTTGTCATCAGCTCCGTTGTCGTAATCACGGAGCTCCACAACAGTATGTGGAAATATGCTGACACAAATCGAGGCTATAGCCCACTATCTGTAATTGTTGTTTAGTTGCCTGATGGAAAGGAAATTTTTTGTACATCCTGATGCTGTTTTCTCCAGCAACGTGGTTTCTCAGTAATTGCCACCTTTGTCCTCCTCGTTACAGAATGTGCTATATCGAGCAGCTGAGATGAACTGCTGTACCATCCAGGAGTGAATGGGGCAGCGGTCACATCCACTCTTGGCAAATAGTTTCAGCCTTGGATCCTGTTTCTTGTATCCTGATGCTGAAAGTTCTGTTTACTACAGTTTTCACAATAGCCTTTGAGAACGAGGACTCCGAGAACACAATAGTGCACCTCCAAAAGGGTTGCCAAGAGGGGAAAAAAATAGACTTCCTTCTTTGGCAGTGGTAGAATATAGGTAAGGCTGCACAGCATTCCTTGCCAGCAAGGGGGGCATAACAACACTTTTTGACTCTGATCACTCAAATGAAGCTTCATTTGAGAAAACGCGTTTTTCTTGGACAGGGGGAGCCGAGAATGACTTTTGCTGTTAAAGAAGACTGTATAGAGAGAGAAAAGAAGGATAGCATTCAAACATATAGGGAGAAAGGAAACTATGGACATCTCAATTATCAGCCTGCCATAGACCATAGGTAGCAAGAAATGACATGTAAAATTGAGGGTGCCATAAGCACCTATGAAAAATAGGAGGACACATAGGCAGTATATTACACTGCTTATTTACCAGCAGTAAGAGAGAATCTAGCATAAGAAATAGACTGTGATACCATAACTACCCATGAGATGTTTCTGGAGGTGTAGAAACAGCCAGAGAATGAAGCAGAATTTACAGGACTGCTTCTCATCAGGGGAGCCACTTGATCTGATTCCCAAGAATTCTTTTCATGTATGGGAAAAGGACAGAGGGATTGAGGTAAGAAGCAAGGAGAATATCCATGTTACTTTTTTCCCATATTCCCTGGAAAGTGGAGAATGACATACCTGCTCCAGAGCTTGAACCTGGAGACCACCCGTAACTCCTTCTGGAAGCAACAGGACAGGGATAAAGGTCTGGGAATGCTCTTTGGTTTGTGCTGTAAGGGAGAGTGTGTCAGGAGAGGGCTGGAGGGATAACATCTAAATGAGGATACTTTATTGGGAAAGGGAAATAGAAGAGCCAAACCTATAACAAAGAAAGAAATAGGAAGAGAAAACAGATGAGTAGAGAAACTTCAGCTTCTGGATTCTTAGTCATTAAGATTTTCCTGTATCTGGTACAGATTTTACTGTATGGGTGTTGATTTTGAGTCAGTTACCAAAACAAGAGCTGTGGTCTTGTAACTCGGGCAGTAGCCTGAGTGTGGCTGTTGTGCATATATGAGACCATTTTCATTTTCTCGTCAATTATAGTGTTAGTTTTGTTCATCTTCAGCAGCACTTACAACAGAATTAGTCAGACTCTCACTCAGCTCAAAAGACATGTTTTTTAAATTAAGCTGCAGTCAAAGAACAAACGGATTTAAATAACAGGGAAAAGTGTTTCATCAAACTTTGAAAAGTTCAGTAAAGCCCCAAACTTTTAAATTCTAGAGGTCCAATGAAACCCCCTGGACTCGTTTTCTTCCTCGTCTCAGCTACCCTGTGAGGGACTGCAATGCCACTGCTTTAATTCCCAGTGCCGTTGGAATAGGACAGGGCTTGTGCCTTCAATCTTTCCATAATGTCAGCTTCTTTATTCAGAACCCCTAATGCCTGTAACCACACCGAGGGTGCTGGCAATGGTGACAACACGAGGAGAGTGTTGGTGAGGCACACACGGGTCACCCTTGGGGCAGGTGTGCCCTGCTGAGGCTCAGGGGAGACTTTTGCACATTGTCCTGGCCAGATGCAGGGTTTGCTCTGGGGAAGGGGAGGATGAGAGAATGAGCGTGGGCGGAACACGGGAATTCACTCTGGTTGGCTGAGGGCTCCACTCGAAGGAGAAATATGCTGACTTTTGTATGTATGTGATAAATGTGTTTTAAGAATAGCAGCGATTTCTTAATCCAGTTTTGCAAGTACAAACAATTACAATGCCTTGTAAAATAGTTGCTTGGATTCCATAGTCCCAATGTAACAAAGATCAAACTGCTTTTCAGCCCATGATGATCACTTTTACTCCTGTTTGAAGGAGGAGGGGAAGAAATACCAGAGTTTGAAATCAAATATTTTTATCTTAATTACCTTATATGAACTTTTGAAATAAAATATTAGAGATGCATCTTACTATTTTATTCTTTTAAGCACTGGTGGCTTCAAACACAATTGCCTTTTTATGCTGCAAATTCCAGGTGAGGTTTCTGATGCCCAGTGCATACTGAAATACAGAAGATGAGCATTTTAGCTCTTCAAGACAGAGCAAACCAGTTTCTTCTTAACACTTTCTACTACACATTCTGGGTTTTGCTGGATTATGCTGGTCTTTTTAAGATATGTGGGAAATCAGAATATTTTGCTGCTATATGTATGCAGCTAGAGTTTGGTTTTAAAAAGGATAGGAAAACATATAATGACATTTAAGCTCTATATGCCCAAAAGAACCCAAATCTGGATCTTCAGTTAGAATACAAAGTGTGCATTCCTGAGGTACTCTCTGTTTAAGCCCACTGAGCAGTGGTGCAGTGGCATCTGAAAACACACAGAAAATAAATCAGCCCAATGTGTCACTGTTGGCAGGAGTATTTTTGTTATAAGATAATCCCAGGACTGTTTGAGCATACATAGTCTGAATTGCCTTGCATCCCAAGGGTGAGTTGCTCCCCTAACAAGGCTCAGTGGAAGGTGTATATCCTTTTAAAGCAGAGATTACAGAATCCATGTAGAAAAGTACAGGGTAAAAGTTTACAAAAATGTGTTTTGTTTCTTTTAGGTGGGATGCTCTAATGGGATCAGTTGAACTGCAATTGTAACTTTCCTATAGGTAGCATAGCCAAGATCTGTTTCAGAGCCCATGGATGGAAAAAAACCAAACTCCTGTTTCTCTTTTTCTATTCCCTTGTTTCCCTCCCATCTCCCTGTTGTCAACTGGGGGAATTGGCACTGAGGCTGTGTGTGTGTGCTTGGGTTAGGGCCGGAGGAACAACCCCAAAAACCTCCTTCCTGCAGCTGCAGTAAAGAAGAAAGTGTACTCAGCCAAAGAACTTCAAGTGACATTTTTAATTGTAGGGGTACTTTTCCCTTTTTTTATTTTAGAGTCCTATCTAAGGTTTTCCCTGTACAGAAGGCTTTGTGAATGTGCAGTTGTGTTCAAAAGGATTTTTTATCAAAGGTAAAACATAGTGCATGATTCGGCAGTATTTTTGTAAGTCACTCAGTCGTTTGTAGCCCCCTCTCTCTCTCTTACTCATTCTTTTCTCTTTTTGCAAACCCTTTTTGTGTGATTGCTCACCGTCGGCATCCAGTGCAGTGGGGGGATGCAGGGGGGGATGCAGTGGGAGGATGCGGGGGGGGATGCAGGGGGGGGGATGCCGTGGCGGGGGGGCTGGAGGTGTCGGGTCCCG
>JAWMRA010000023.1:18928094-18946921 GCA_035584735.1 Pseudotriccus pelzelni | reverse complement strand
CAAAAACTGTAAAAAGCCATTTTGAAACATTTCACTTAAACCTTTAAACTTCAACTTTCCTTATATACTGCAACATTGGATGATCATCTTCATTGTTCTTATAGGGAAAAGAAATCCACACTTCAAATCCACATTCTCAAAGGAGAACATGGCACACTGATGAAGCACAGCTCCTGTTCGTTTTAGTTTCAGGCACCTGAAGTACTATCTAGAGTTTCTCCACTGCAGAAATTCTGCGACTGATGGAGCAGACCAAGCTGTATAATTTTAAGTCCTTACACTACCTCACCTCTGAAAAGTGCTTGTCGCTCAAACACTTGTAAGAGACTTCTGAGAAATAGCTCCCAAAATAAAAAATAGTTAAGTACCAGCCCACATACGCTACTTGTTTCTTTTCATTCCTCATCTGGAGAGACAACAGTTCTTTTGTATTGACTGTGTAGGTGCTTTTTAAATCTACATCATCTCTTACCAAAAATTCATTCTTTAGTTAAGAAAGTGAGGGAAGAACATAAGCAGTCAGCTTCATTTTTTTACTGCTTACTGTCACTATCTTCATGGTGTTGGGAAGTGCAAGGCAATAATAATCACTGAAAATCTTGACTTTAAATGATGGCTCCTCAGAGCTTATAAAGCCTTGAAGTAGAATTTTGCTTATTGGGACTGGTCAGAGAAACAGGCACATGCATGGAAAGTAGAAATGGGAGAGGACAAAAATGCTAATAAAACCCATGAGTAATGAATTAGCTCCCAATTAAATCCATTGGCAGGTTACCTTCCACTTTACCTGTTACCATCCATTACTTTTATAGAATGGAGATTTAGCTGTAAGTCCAGGGACCCTCTCCATCACACACATCCTGTCCTGAGAAACTGCAGTATCAAATAATGTGAAGTGGATCAGTTTTTAAACACCACATCTACCACTGCTAAAAGAAGTTAAAACTCCAGTCTCAATAAAAGCCACAAATTTTGTTTATTTGTTTTGTTTAAATTGAGCCTCTTTCTAATTTTTTGTATTGTTATTTATGGGGAAAAAAACCCCTCAAATATGTGTCTCCTGGGTTATCTTAATGTGAAACAGGGTGATAATCTTTCTGTTGTTCTTCCTGGCTTATTTTAAATTTAAAGGACTTATTTGATGTTATAGACATTATTTGAATTCTTTCTCTTTTAAAAATCATTCTTAATATTGAGTTAATTTTTCAGCTGCAATAATTTAATGACAGAGGAGCAAATCAATGTTTCATGAAACTTAATGTATTCTACTGGAGGTGGAATATTCTTCCTTAGAAAGAGGAAAAAGTAGAGGAAATGAGTTAAAAATGGGATTTGGAAATTTGGCTGCATATTTACATAACTGAATGTGCACTTACAAAATGAATGACTAAATTTACATTCTCACTTTGAATCTTTTGATACAAGATTTTAAAAGCATCTTAAAATTGGTGCTTGTTTAGAAATGTGTGTCTAATAAAAGGCATTTCCACATTGGAGACATGTATCGTTTTTCAGAAGTTAACTTCATCTGTAGTGGCACGTGTGATAGTTTAGATGAGCTTTCTTAAATTGCTGTGAGTGAATAATCACTTCTAGTTACTTTTGGTACAGAAAAATAAACTCTACTAGTGAATGAAATTTGCAAATGCCTCTTTGCAGCTAAACAGCTTTGTTTTGCCAGGGGAAGCCCAAAGGCAGAGCCCAATTAAGTTGCCTCTTTATTGGAAGCTGGAATGGTTCTGAAGGCTGGGATAGCTGAGTGTCCCGAGAGAAAAGGAAACTCAGTCCCAACCCTTGGCAAGTGGTGCCCTTGTGGATCCGCTTCGTGGACCTTGCCCAGCTGTGTGGCCCAGGGTCCCACAGGTCCCAGCTCATCGCTGTGGGGCTCTGCTGGTTACTGGGACGGGCTGAAATCTGACATCTCAGAAAGCACTTGAGAGCTGTGTTGGACTTACTCAGCCTCCTGCACCCCTGCTGGAAGCTGCTCCTGATGGACAACTCGCCAGGAAACGTATTTGTAGTGTTGAACTGAGCGGTGGCAGCAGCCCTGTCAGAGCCCAGACAATGTGCCCCGACTGCCCCAGCTTTGTAAACAGGAGCTTTACTGGCCGTCAGCTGCTCGTGGGGCCAATGCTGGCTCAGGGAAGGGACTTGGAGTGAAGCAGGAAGCACGCAAAGCACACACAATGTTTACAAAGTACCTTAGTACTATTTTGACTAATTTTTACTGGAGAGTTAGTGGTTGTTTCAAAGCTAGATTAGTCACTCTGACCATAATTACAATCTCTTGAAATCTGCTTCAGTGTTTTGAATTGGCTTCAGGCCTAATGGTCAGAAAGTGGCTCCATCTCAATCTCAAGACTAAACTTGATTAGTAGCTCTTGTAGCCTTCACACTCTCCTGATTCTTAAGTGAAAGATGAAAAAGGATGGAGTGCTATGCACAGAAACCTGTGGCATCATAAGCTGCATTTGCGTGGAAAGGTGCAAATGAAGCACAGCCCTTGTGTTCCTGGGCTGAGGTTCACAGAGATGAGCAAGCACAGCCACTCCTGCGTTACCATCTGTGTATCCCTCCCCAGCATTCCACTGGATAACTGGGCGTTCAGAGCTGGCACATGAAGCCAAAGCACAGCCTCTTTAACGAAGCAAGACAAAATGGACTATCCAAGATTGAACGGACTTTTTGTAAAAACCGCTTTTTTTTCCAGATTAGTATTTTGGAGATGTGTTATAGATTGCTTAGAAATGTCTAAACCATGAAGCACTGCAGCAGGAACACAAGCAGGCACCAGCTTGTGTGCGACACGCTTTAGCACGCTCGGAGGTATAAAGAAGTTCTGGCGTCGCAAAGAGGCAATGTGTTATGTACATTGTGTGGGAGGATACACCATGCAGATTTGATTGCATCATCTTGCTCTCCGTTTTCTTTCCTTTCTTTTTTTTTTTTTTGTTCCAGATGGTAAAACAAAGACTGTAGTGAAACCCGTTTTCTCCCAGGAAGAGGTGGGAGGGAATTTTATATGAGCGAGAAACTTCGCCTCAAGTCGAAATCTGGGGCCTGGACTAATGAACTACCTGTAATTCATATTGTACTAAATGTTGCTGAAACTAGGCATGTACTAATCATGACACATGCCAAACTATGCATAATTACTATGCTTTCTCTGTAGCAGTAATTAATTTGTGTTAGGAACTTTGATTAATCTTTCTAATCTAAAAGTAAAGTGCCTCTCAGACATGAAAGGCTCTGTAAGTGCTCAAGGGTGTTATTGCAGCCCAGTGGAGGGTGTTTCAATCCAGTGAGGAGGACAAAGCATGAAAAAATCAAAGTATAGCTGATAGTTATGAACTAATAAAAACTCTTAACTGTTAAAGCATTCTGGTTTTGTCTCAGAATTCATCGACACAGTGCATTCATCCTGAAAGAATTGTCAGTGAGCAAGAGAGCTCCTCCGAGGGTCAATCCAAAGCTGAGGGACAGAGATTCCATCTTAGAGAGGGCAGTGCTCTGTACTGTGTTTCCAACGCTGCAGTGCAAACTCACCCAGAAATTCCTTTCGGTCTTCACCTGCATTGTTCTGGCCATGGCTGTTGAACTCTGGTTCTGAGTCAGTCCTGCCTGTCAGTCCCAAAAGGTGCCAGTCGTGTTGGCTGTCAGGGATTTGGCCATGCCTGCTTTTCAGGAAATGTGTGCTAAGGTCATCCACCAAGGCTGCAGCCAGACAGAGCCATCCCAAGCTCGTGTCCGAACCCAGCGCTGACATCACTGCGCGGGAAAGTTTCCACTCCTCACTGCCAACCTCCCGGCCCGAGCCAGGCTCCTCACCCACAGCAATCCCAACCTGCTGACAGGACTGATGTCAGCAAATGCTGACTCTCATTTACCCAGGCTTCATAAACTACCAGATCTACGGGAGCTAAAATTTCTGAGGCAAACACATGTGTCTCTACAAACCCATTACAAAACCCATTTGGTTTTTAAGTTACTGTGGTGTTGCTCTTTTTTTCCCTCAGACATGTTAATGTTACAGTTATTTTTTTCTTATTTCCCCTGTTAGCATGGCAAGGAATGGGCAAAATGACCTGGTAATTTTTTGGAAATGGATAATCTAGAGATTACTAATGAACTTCAGTTTAATTTAGAATTATTATTTTTTTTAATAAAGATGCAGCTACTATCTCAAAGTCTGGGATCAATTATGTTTTCATGAGTGAAATATTTTTAAAAGACACTACTTATTAGAAATTGTAAATATGATTCCTAGAATTTATACTTTTTTATTATGCTGATTCAACAAAGAAATTAATTGTGATAGTTTATTTTCTTACAGCTGTGGTTTGTGTCCAAATATTTTATAATCATAAAGCTACTCTTTTGATATCACTCAAAGTAGACAATATATATTGACATTAAAACAAGCTTTGTAGAAGACATTTTTTTTAAATCAGGCAGGGGACTTTACATTTATTAGAAGGTGTTCACAAAAATAAGGGTAACATCATGCATATTCTTTGCAACTAAACCCAGTTATGGTTACAATTTGGAAATAAATTTAAATAGACATGTGGAGATACAGTAGTACATTTACACTCTATTTATGACATTTAGAGTACTGGTAACTTTCAGCAATACATCAGAAGTCTACAACCAGCTGATGGAAGGATTGTATAAGGAGGAAGAAACCGCTTCAATTTCTCACATTATTTATGTGGCTTGACAATGTCAATGTGAATTGCCTCCTAAATCTGGGAGGCAAGAACAAGTCAAGACTATACTTCTGCAGTACAAAACATTTACACACAAAATACACATGCATGGCAATGCATTGGGAATGGGTAAAGCAAGGAGAACCCCATTCCTCAAAGCTTTATTGACACAGTTCTACAAAGGAGTCTCAAATAGGATTATATACTTCAGTCACAGTAAGGCCACAATATTACAGTGGATAAAGACCTTAGACTTCAACATTCTGTAGTAGCAATTGAACCCTTCCTTCTTTACAGATGTTTATACATGTTCCTGGATGGGATCTCATCAAAGTCCTCCTGCTATTTATTTTTTTTCTGTAAGTTTAACATATTGCTTAATACAACAGTTAGCACAGTAGAGAAGGGTACTGGCACAGGGAAAACAAAACCTATGGAACATTCACGGAGTATCAGACTATATGTTGGGTGCATTTAGGTGAAGCTGGCTAATCAGAAAAGAGACTAGCAAAGGATTTCCTCAAGTTTCGGATGGTTTCAGCTTTTGCTTCGTCTTCATTCACAGATGACCGGAAGAAGGAGGACTCTGTGAAGCTGAAGGCATTTGTCAAAGACTGCGACTTGCTGCAAGACAAAAACGCAACAGGTTTGGTGTGGTCACATTGTCCCCCAGCTCTGCCCACTCCTCACTTGTGCCAGTGAGGAGGACAGGAAAACCACAGAATCCCAGAACACACTGAGCTGGAAGTGACCCCCAAGGACCATCCAGCCCAACTCCTGGCCCTGCACAGGAACATCCCCAGGAGTCACCCCCTGTGCCCCAGAGGATCATCCAAACCCTCCTGGAGCTCTGGCAGCCTTGGGGCTGTGCCCACTGCCCTGGGGAGCCTGGTCAGTGCCAACCACCCTCTGGGGGAAGAACCTTGTGCTGAGATCCACCCTGAGCCTGCCCTGACACAGCTCCAGCCATGCCCTAGAGAGTGAACAAAATGGGCACTGATCACGAGCAACACAGTTATGGGCAACTCACCACATTCATCCTGCACTTTGACTTAATATCTGAAGATAAGATTTAAGGCACACAGTGGTGGTTTGTTTTCTCTTTATAGATCTGAAACACTGTATTCCAGTAAATTGGATGACGTAAATTAGAACTTGAGGAAAACGGGGTCTGCCTACTAAATCCAGAGCACAATCAAACATGGATGATTAATAACTGGGTTTGTTAAGGCTGCAAACAGTTCTGCACAAACCAAAATCAGGTATATTGGCAAGAGTTTGAAGAATGAATCCCAAAGTTGTAATGTGCTCTCCCTGTCTCTATATATACATTGGGCATTAGATCCTTAAAGGAGGCTTAATGACACTTTACAGCTTTAAAAAATACTGCAAATCAGATATAATTTTCCTTGTCTACAGGCAGTTAGTCTGGCAGTGCTACTCCATCCTTTGTGCTACCACGTAACTTCTGTGTGGGTTCCCATAAGCACAACACGCAGAACACACAAGGAAAACAAGAAAGAAAATAGCTAAAGCTTTAACTCCTGATTTGTCAGTTAAAAATAATAATTAAAAAAAGGTTTGAATTTAAATAGAATACATAACTGAGTTATAAACTTTTTACAAAGACATCCCTGCACTAATAAAACTAGTGAATTGACTTCATTTTTATCTCAGTACAACAGATTTCAGGCTTGGCTATAGTAAAACTGAAACACTTCTCATATTCTGATTGCCTGAGACTCTTCATGGTTTGCAGCCTCTCTGCTTCTAAACTAATAATGTACAGCAAACAGTGCTACGGGCGTTTTAGGTTTTTCATAAATTATAGTTGTGCTAATGAGAATAGACTGATAAATGTTTGTTTGTACTCACTGAAAGAGGGAGGGTGGGAAGCAGCACTTGACTTGATTAGTAACACAATAAGTAGCCTAATTAAATATTTATTCACAGATTAATAACATGTACATACAGGTTAGGCAACAGCATGTGGGTGAATACAAAGCACACACATGCAAATAGAGTTAATCCTACAGGCAGGAGATCTGAGCCTTGGTGTGGACCTAAAACTGCTTCTGAAAGTTAGGAAAACTACCCTCATTATGACTTACATCTTAAAAACTTTAATTTCTCCTTTGTTATTTTATTTTAAATAGATACTCTTCCATTTGAAGAAGAGGAAAATTAATCTAGATGTGAACAAAGAACTAAAGGGAGAAAGCTGGAAACCAATATATAGTACAGGCCTGTGACCATTCTTAGGTGCTTCTCTCCAGTGTCAGGAGTTGCCAAGTTTCAAACTCTAAACTAGTTTCCATCTTGCTTAAGAAAATCGACCTCTCTATTCACTATGTACCTCAAATGATGGATCTGTTAACTTGAGTTCTATGATTATAAAACAGAATAGAGATACATTGTCCTATGAAGGCAAGGAAAGCACCGTCACCTTTGCACACTGTCATCTAACCTATCTCTTCCTCTGAACGGGGCTCAGGGGAGCCCTCAGTGTTGTTTCCCACCAGTATTGACATGTGAGTGGGTGGAACAAGGGGATCTGTGTTCCTGGGATGAAACAGAGCCTACATGCCAGCCTTTTATGTACCAAACCAAGGAGAATGTGGCTGTGATTTGACCAGCAATAGGATTTCCGTGCTGAAAAACTGCACATCATTGCTAATAACTTGCCCGAGTTTTCTATTTCTGGCTGAGTTTAGGCTGTGAGGGGAATCCTCTCCATACTCCTCACTGTAAGGAATCTTCCAGAAGTGAGATACCCACAGACAGTTTTGTGCAGCCTTTTCTGTGCCTCATCTGGACTCTACGGGCAGTGCCACCACCCAACCACGAACCAAGTGCAGCCATAAAGAAACAACTCGGCAGTCACCGTCCAAAGCGTTCACTTGGATTGTTTCTGAGGTAGGCCTTTGGAAATGGAATCTGTTGTCTGAGTGACTGCAAGGTTAAAAGTTTAAATAGATAAGACTTCCTCTTTGTGTGCAGACTTAAGCACACCCAGCTTGTGAGTCAGTGGCACCGAAAGGAGGAAACAAAGAGGAGAGAGATGATGTGTTTTCAGACCTCACTAGGGCAGAGATTGCACAACCACTAAATGGAATTCCGTGCAGTGCTTAGGATATAACAAATGATACTGAACTACTAACCATAAACAGGTACCACAGAATCAGAGAACACGTTGAGTTGGAAGGGACCCACAATGATCACTGAGTCCAATTCCTGGCCCGGCACAGACCCATCCCCAAGAGTCACACCATGTGCCCCAGAGGATCATCCAAACACTCCTTGAGCCCTGTCAGGCTTGGTGCTGCTCCCCGGGATGGACCCTGTTCCATCCCCCCAAATATTAAAATGTTTGGAATATTTTGAAATATTTTAACCTCCTTTTAAACCTGTGAACATATGTACATTTTTTCCTGAATATTAGCCCAACTCCCAAATTACAGTTATGGCAACAAGATCCATGTTACGAGGAGAAAAGAAAATGGATAAAGCAAATCTTACTTAAGTTGTGGATGAGACTGAGGCTTCTGCTGTGGAGCAGGCTGTGGAGCTGGCTGTGGAGCAGGCTGTGGAGCAGGCTGTGGCTGTGGCTCTGCTTCCTTTGATAATCTGCTGCTGGGAGGACCTTGAGCCTGGGGCCGTGGCTGCTGAGTGGTGGGTCCAGGTGGGCGCTGTGGCTGGGAAGTTGAGGGCTTTGCTGACTGCCCCGGGGGGAACATGCGCTGGGGCTGCAATGGCTCCTGGCTTTGGGATTGCATTCCTTGGGGTTGCACTGGGCCCCCTAGGTTCAGCACAAGAAAAACTTCATAATCTTATAGTTTCAAAGAGTCCTTATTAGACTTCATATCCAACACTTTAAAATAATCTTCGAATGTGATTAATTCTACTTCTGAGGCAAAATTCTATTAATATGGATCGTACTTTCATGTAGTCAATACTACTAATCACACCTGGTACATTAGTAACTTGCTTGGAGCACCCATGATTCATCCTTAAAATTGCTAAAGAGTACCCAATTTATCCCAGCAGTAGGGGTACTGACTTCAAACCAAATCAGTGGAGTTACACCCAGCATAACGTTGGCCCGAGTTAAGGCTGTGAGATAACTGAACATAGCAGTAATATCTATTTCAGCAATACAGTTACTATTTTCTGTGTAGTTACTGCAGTTTTGTTCCCCCAAAGTCTTAAAACTATTTCTGTAATAGTCCTCTTAGATTCACTCTTACAGCACAGCAGTAAAACAACTTTATACTGAAATTTTCTGGCTAATTTAAAGTATTTTAATAACTTACTTAACCCCCTTAGTGAGATATGTCAAGAACATTACAAGAAAATACAAGAAAGTCATTACTAATTCTTCACCAAGATGATCTTTCCACTGAAAAGGAAGGATGATGGCAAACTACTGCGTTAAGAGTGAAAATACAATGTGTAGTAGAGACTTAGGTTGTGAAATCCATGGCTGAAATATGCTACATCATCATACAGCAGTTTTTTTTCTGCTTTCTGACTGAAATAGTGCTGTGTCAGATATCAGTGGGCTGCTTTTATCTCATATCCCATGTCTGGTTGTGGTTTTCTGGACTGAATGTTAGAACTGAATCTCAATTCTTGCACGTGACAATGCACACAGGACATCTGACTTCAGGGGAAGAAAGGACGGGGGGAGACTCTGAGTATTTGTTTGTAGCATGTTTCACTCAGCAAAAGAGCTTTGCTGAACAGTAAATATTACAGGACACAACTGACCTAGATGTTCTAGATATTTGGGAATTTTCAGTCTTACATAGATATTTAGTGCAAGACTTCATCTACTCAGGTCTTAAAAAAAAACCTTCGCAGCTGGAGGTACCACTGCAATACATGATTTTTTGGGGTTCTAAATTGCTAGCACAGTCAGCTTTCCCCTTACTACACGAGATTCCAGTGCATGTGTCTGACAACAGCATGTGCTAATGCTTCAATAAGTTTTCATGCAGTTGTAGCAGTGTGTTAGTGTGGTGTAGAAAGATAAATAGCATAAATAGCATGTACTGTATGTTAAGGAATGTGCCTCCATTGTTTATTAATTTGAACCACTTTTGTACGAAATATTTGAAGGTGATAACATGGTCTTGCAACATCTTAATAAGGATCATTTTCTCATTTGTCTCCTTTCACTCAATATTGAAACTCAGAAAGGTTTCTTTCCCCCACTTGTACATACAGGCTTGAATGCCAGAAACTTTACACTGAAGACAGATATAACTTTCTTTTATTGCACATTAAGCTGTACAAGATATTTCACATAAAAGATATACTGCTGTCACATTTCCAGCGTTTGCTCACTTTCTTGCAGCTGGGTTGTACAAAAGGCAACAATCATGAAAGAAACTTTTACCAAAAATAAGTCAACAAAACTGAACATTAAGCCTACACTGTAAAACATCTGTTCCCTGTTACCCACAATATTGCACCTAAGCATGCTGACATGCAGAGAGACAGTTTGGCTTGTGTCTTGGCTGTGGGATGTAGGAATAGTGTGTGCCCCTGTGAATCCTTGACAGTCAGCAGGCTGAGATCCTGCCTGGAACACCCTTCTGTTCACACACAGCACACAAATGTCGTGTGAAAAGCACTTGTGATCACTGGTACTACTCCATGCAAAAAAAAATACCAACTTCTTGAAAGAAAATCAGTCATCAGATTCATTTCTCCACCCCAGGGCAGTATGGTTTCTTCACTTTTAGGGTGTCTGGAGAGAAGGATTTGTGAACCTGATTCTAAGGGGAAATTTTCTTAATATAGAACAAAATAGCCAATGCCATCATTGGAATGATCACTGACCCAGACAAATGCTGATCACTAAAGCAAAATACTCATGTAATTTACTGATAGGTAGTAAACAGTAGCACTTACCACAAACATTTAAATAGCTAATAATGCATACCTTAATTCTCATCTCACCAGCCAGCTTGTACAAATAAAAGAAACACTAAGAATGATGAGACTCACTGATAATTTTTTCCAGTGCTTGTAGGGAAAACAGATGTAGAACATAAGGCTGTTTTCCCTTTAAACATAATTGTTTGCATGAAACTAATAGCCACTACTCATCTTTGTACATATTCAAGATGAAAATTACAGTTTTGTGGCTCACTTGCAACTAAGCTTTCTGGTATGCCAGTAGTGTGCAGCCTGTGACTCTGGGCTAGATTTCTCACAACAGATTAACTGCCTGCCTGTGGAGTTCTCATAACATCACATTATAAATTGGTTCTGTAAAAATCACTAATAATTTACCTACAGAAAATCTAGCACTTGTCAGGCATCCCAAGTCTTTTTTGCATCTTTGATGTCAAGCAATTATAATAAACCCTCTTCATGTGGACAATGTCGGGACTGGGTTTTCTTTATAACTATCTGGATACTTCTGGGTGTAAAATAGTAGATAAACCTGAGTTGGTAAAGAAAACCACTGACACTTTTGCCTTGCATTCTAATCCAAGAGCAACATCCCTGGTTGGTTAAAGGTACCTTGGTCTGCCATCCCTTCACATCTCAGTATTTGAAAAAAAAAGAGCTCTTAGAGGAAGTTTAACAGTCCTTGAGGTACTTCTCACTAAACAACCTGGGACTTAAATCTTAGTATAAGATTTTTTGAAAGTATTTTGTTAAAAATATCCATAGATTACTAATCAGAACAACAACAAAAGGTACTACTTAATTGAAATAGGATACATTAAATACTCACACTTTCACTGAGATATTGCACATAGGTGGCCCATTTACATAGCTCTGTAGCTAATAATTTAATGCAGATTTACTAAAAATATGAATACCAGTATGTAAAATAGAAGATATTTTAAATATTCCTTGGGAAGAACTGTATTTTATGGAGTCACTGAAATATCAGACTTCCACTTGCGCATAAGTAAAACTCAAATGTTAATAAACTTTATAAAATTATAAATAAAAAGCCTCGCTAGCAAATTCTAATCTAGCCTTTTAAAAATATATCTGGATCACCTACCTATTAGTCATGCACACAAAAATAAAGGCTATGAGTACAGTGTGCACACACTCACAGAGTAAGCAAAAGGATTTCGCTTTGCACCTCGGTGGTATTTCACTTAACAATAAATATAATACCCCAAAAATACTGTCTAACCATCCATAATGTACAGTTGCACTGGGCTCTAGAGAGGCACATTCTTTGTACACCGTTGACAACAGCCCTGAAACCACGAGTTTTACAGAGGAAGGTTGGTAAAGCATTACACGCACAGACAGGAACAAGGAAACAACCAGACGGGAGAGTTGACACTGCATAGAAAAAACACAGTCCAGGTCAGCACTGAAACAATGCAAAAACTGAACAAAATTGGGATGTTTGCTGTTAAGATTGTGTGTTTGTTTCTTTTCTCTTTTTTAATTTTTTTTTTTCATTTTTGCTTTAACCCTTGCTTTTAGTCTCAATTATCTAAGTAGCCTGGACTTGTTTTGGTCCTACTGCAACGCCATTACAGTCGAGAATGTACTGTAAACAACCTTGAGGTGGTGGTCGCTGAGGTGGGATTTTGTTTGGCTCTGGCTCCTTTAGTGATCCACTCTGGAAAATACATTTGAAAACAGAAGAGAAAAAAAAATTAGAGTAGCTTAGTTCGAGTTTTCCACTGATTTGTCTTTATTTTCATTAGAACCCTCTTTAGTGTTGGGGCTGAACATACACTTGAAATTTATTCCAGATAACATTTTTTAATTTAGTTGCTGTCTGACATGATATATGAATCCTGGGCTAATCCAAAGCTCTTAAAAATATTGTTTTCCCTTTTCAGCATGTGGTCACAATATAGGGAATGCCTTCTCAAACCTACCTCCATTTGTGGAAGGTCTTTCTCCTCAGTTCCTAGAACTGTGAATGACTTTTCTGTATCTCAGTATTTCTGCTCTGTTGTGTTTTTTTTTAAGGATAGACTGATTAGGCAATGGATTTCAACAAATACCTCCATGTAATTTAAGAAATAATTTGTTTCTAACTCTGTTCACTTGCATCCAGAAGTGTGAGCACAGCAGGGTGTTCCGTAGCGACAGTTTCACTTTGATTCACTGACTGTAAATGAGGAGATGGTCTGCTCTAGGTTCAGTGTTTTGCTAAGCAGAATGAAAGAAGAAAGTAAACCCCACGGACAAATAATAAAAATAATTGAAATTACTTCTTGCTACTCCATCTGACATGTTATTAGAAACATATTTAATACTCAACTTTTCAAAACAGGAGATTTATTTCGCAGTATCTTTTTCACACGTAAACTTGACAAGAGGAAAAGATGGGCCTGAACCAAAACCTTGGAGCAGAACACCCTCCCATCTCTAATATTTTGAAATGTGAAATACATTAACTCGTTGGGCATAATAGCTTGGGGTTTTTTTCTCTTTAAGAATCCAGAAATTAAATTGCCATCTGTCAAGAGGGAAACCCCCAGAATTTATTAAATAGTAAATGGAAAATCAATTAAACATGTTTCTTGCAAGGCTTACTGTTTTTTCCTGGTAGATTTGTATTTGATCTTACAACTACAAAATAATTCTTAGTCACTGAGCTGTGAATTCCTGCACAGCAATCTGTTTTAAATGTTACAAGACAATTCTCCATCACATTCGGCTGTTGCAAATTGCTTTGTCTGCTTCAGCTACATAAATAAAGGGCACAGGACAGGTCTAAAACTCCAATTATTCAGTGTTACCAACCTTCAGAGGCCCAAATGAGGAACAAAAATGATAGGTACAAACTCTGTTTCTTGCGTTACCTGACCCAGTTACACAGTTCTTGTTAGCATCGTTGTGAGGATGAGGATATACAGAAAATAAGAGAATTCTGTAAGGAAAGACACAGCCAGCAGAAAATGTTGTACTGCTTTAGTGTGCGTTAAAGTCCTCTCTGTCTTGTTTCCCTCCTTCCTCCAATTTTCTGCACCAGATGTAAAGGCTGCTGTGCTCTCCTGTGCATGTTCAGTACCGGCAGTGTTTGTGGGATGCACTCTGTCTAATGTGCATTTCCAGCAGGAGCTCCCTGGAGACCGGGGCAATTAGCCCAGAGTGGAAACCTTGAAAAGCTGCCCTGGAGGAGCTAAAGCCTTTGATATCCCATTGTTCTGGTGGCCCTGGCAGCCTCCTCTGTGCCAGGGCACCGCAGAGCCCACTGGGACACACACAGTGCTCCCAGAGGAAACTGCAGCGACCTGGGCTTGAGGGTGTCCAGAGTTCTCTTCTGAAGCACCAAACAGACCATGTGGCTTTGTCAGCCAGCACACAGAATATTTCAGAATCATAAGCACTGTGGTTACCACATGATGGGCTTAGGAAGAGCCATAACCCAACCTGTGTGTTCTCTGCAGGGGCAGAGGGCGACCAGGAAGGACATGAGTGTTATCATTTTTCTACTGAAACAAAAGATTATGTAGGTAAACTCACGTTTTATTTAGAAACTGAAAACACAGGCTGGCAGTTTAAACTCACATCTACTTTAATGTTAGAACAACAACTGCAGGGCCTCTGTCTCCTCCATGCCTCGAGGCTGGAGCAAATCTGCCATTTGTTCTTGCACTGAAATGGTCTTGGGTTTTATCACACAACTGAACTGACTTGGCGTGACAACACCAGCACTTACGCAATCTGCATATCTCCCCATCTTACAAAGAAATTATTTTATCCTAAATTAAACTTTCAATAAATACTACAGGAGCTTGTTAATCCTTACCTAAACTCTTCTGAAAGTTTAAAGTCTTTGTGCATTTTCTGTTGAAGATGTATTTCCCCCTCTCTAGTCACTGACTGCAGCTGTCCTGATTTTACCACCCACACATCCTTTTTTTTCACCAGATATCACCTGGTGCTTCCAGGAACCTCACCCACACTCCAGGCCAATCACATGGGTATTACTTTGGCTAATTAGCCAACCCACCCAGGCTGACCCAAAAAGTCTAATTAGCATTACATTCCTAACTGAGAAATCTTACTCATGGTTTTTCAGTGGTCTGTAGTAATCCAGCCCTTTTCATGAGTCTTTCTTTCAGACAGTCAGAAACCTTGATATTTGATATTGAAGACAGGCTTTGAACCAGCCTCGTTTGCTGTCCTGAGCCAAGACCTTTAATCAAATCCAGGCTTCTTCTAAAACACCAGTTGTTGGCAAATCAACTCCAGACTGTTCCTTCTCACCTTTCCAAGGTGCTGTGCCAATGGAATTGTGAGAGCTGCTCGCTCCTCCCAGGCAGCACAGTCTCTCTAAACAGAGATGCTGGACCAGGCCTGTCCTGCAGATTTATTCACCCCTCCTGTTTTTTTCTCTTCTCCTTTGTTGCCCAGCCTAGAATCTCACCTTACTACCTCCTTTCAGCACAAACATGTCTTCCTGTAATACCGTTCTGTGCAACAAACTTGCCTTTTGCTGATTCATCCAATCAAACATCGGATGAATCAAGGATTAAATGCAGCATATACCATGGAAAACGGCCCTTCAGAGTTTCTTTCCTGGATGCTCAGGGCTAAAGAGCAAAATTATCAGTACAGAAAGTAGAAAGAACAGTGTTTGATATGGATTAGCGTTACCTGAGTGAGGTGTGGTAACTGATGTCATAAGGAGCCTTTTTGGTTTTCATTTTATGGAACATAACTTTTATATCACATCCAAATTCCCCAAAGAGAAGGGATTGCTGATGTTGACAGTAACATTATAAAGAACTGCTTATAGAAGCTCTCCTGTTCAAAGGGCTTTACTGTTTATATAACTATCCTAAAAAAATAAGGCTTTACTTGTGGAAACCTCTAAGCCACATGAATGCTGCAAATATACTCCAGTGATTTCTCAGCTCAGGGTATAACAAGAGATGGTTTGGCTGCATAATGATCTTTAAGAATATTGGCTAATTACAGCCAAAGCAGAAACCCCACTACTTATCTAGAAGACAGATGTCTCTAGATTCATCTGTGGCACTTCCTTCCTTTCCACACTTACCTGAAAGTTTCCTTAGAATTTTAGGGACAGAACTGGAAGAAAGAACTGTTTGTTCAACAAAACATGTTGTATTAGAATTTGATCAAGTTATTACTTCCTTTTCTGCCTTGTATATTTATATAAATGCAGATGGGATCCATATACACTTGAATTTTGAATAGTCTGAAGAATGCTGAAGTGGGTGGGAGCAAAAGCAGCAACTTGGCAGGGAAATAGCCCTTGGGCAAGAGAGATGCTAAACAGAGACCCAGTAAAAATTGATTTTGATTTGGCTGAGTTTGAAGACTTTGTGAACTATAGTTGGAGCATGTACAGTTGGTTTTGGGTCTCGTTTGGTTTTCTTTGTAAGGCAAGGACAGAAGCTTTTCCCAGGTATTTCAATATTTGAAAGGAAAAGCCATATTTTTCAGGTCAAGAAGTAGAGGGGGATCAACTGAGGGCTGCAAAAATATGAGCTGAGTTAGGTCTTGTAAAGGACCAAGACTAAATAGTAAAACAATTAAGTAACAAGAGAACTAAGAAAAAATGTTATTGCTAAGGAGAGAGGTAATTTAGATGGCTTAAGAAGGATGTCAATAGTAATGGAATGTTTGAAGTGTCATAGATTATGATAAATACAGGAGCAGGGGCAGGATGGCAGGTGAGATAAAAGCAAAAAATCAGATGCAGGTAGAAATCAAACATTCTTCATCTCAGAAATTAAAACCAGCTGACTCATGAAATACAGGATTCTGTACCAGATCTCTCTAGCAACTGGGAATGTAAAAGGTTACACTGGGAATGTAGGGAATGGAGAAGGTTAAGCACTAATACTACTGGAATTAAATTATGGGTAAGGAAGTGGCTGCTGAGGACATAGGATTTATTCAATAAAAAGTCATGGGAAGGATATAAGTGGGATTTAAAACTCAAGTAGAATATTCATTAATTAAGTTGGCAAAAAGAAGGAGATGTGTCCTACTAAAACCTGGAGATGACACAGAGCTGGAAGACTATAGGACCAAAATATCCTAAAGAAAGAACAAAACTGATGAGTGAAGTTCCAAATAACTCAAAACCAAAAAACCCAAAAAATTCCCAAAACCAGAAACAACAACACCCCTACACACACATACAAAAAAACCCCACAAAAAGCAAAAAAAAAAAAAAAAAAGAAACCCTTAAAAGTAATGTCCAAAATAATTTATTTATGGCATAATAACATGCATCCGTCAGAAATGCAGAACTCACTAACTGAAATCTAATGGGAAAGATTTGTGCAGTGTAAAAATCAGAATCTCATCCCACGTTCAGTGAAGTGTTTACAGGAAGTGTGAGACAATGCTGGGCATCACTGACATCAGCCCTGCTCAGGGAAGCTGAATGTAAACTAAGCTGGCACAGAAAAGTGCTATTAAACTGGCCAGGCAGATAGAAGGGGCTCTCCCTACAGCATTTGGAGGAGTGTGTCTTGCTTGATTTAGTAAAAGGAAGGCTTGAACACAGTACAGTTGCTTTTTATAAACATTTTGTACTGGTAAAGAACTAGAGACAGAAAAACAAGCCAAAGGACAATACAAACCAAGAAGAAATGTCTACAAACTGAATAAAACCAGGCTGAAAATAAACACACATTGTATAATTTAGCAAAGCAGTGAAATCCTGAAGTGGCCTTCTGATAGGGAACATCCAAAAATACAAAACTTGTTGCTTCCTGCTTAATACATTCAACGTGCAGTGAGTGTGGCAGGGAGGCTTTCTGGCTGTTGGGCAAGACCTCCCCCTATTTCAGGTGAATCTGGCACAGGTGATGCATCTGCTTCGTTCCAGTGGGGCTGAACAGGACTACAAAGGCTTTGCCCTTTGTTGTGTTGTATGTTCCCCGTGGACTGAGAGAGGCAGTGGAACAGTGACAGCTACAGTGGAGAAGTGTGTTTATACAGCACACCTTAAAAAGACCCCACCTTCACACTGTCTCGTGCAGGGGGGGGCAGCTGGAGGAGAGTTGGCTCCTGCTTTTCGCAGTTTTTTGGAGTACTAGTGTACAGCCTTGGAAATCTGGATGGAAAAGACACTCTCAGCAAAAACTGATGCCAGCCTAGAGTTTCTTTAGGTTGGAATTGTGATAAAGAATTCAAAAACTTAGAGCAGCTTTTGTTGTTGTTCAACCAACTTTCAAATCCTGTTAAAGTCTTCCACTGAATGGACAGGAAAGTGACTGCTCAGAGCAGAAAACAAGCTATACAGCACAATTTTTACTGGGAATAGTATTTTAAAAATGCACTGAAAAGGGCACTTTTTTTTTTTAAACATCAAAGAGTATTCTTAAATTGTGCTTTCCATTGATAGATAACTAATTACTGGACAACAGTTTTCTTCTAGAATATTTTTACACACAGTCCTAAAAATCATAGAATCACTTGCTGGTTAGTCCCTTCCACCGCCAATCAATAATCCCAATGGTTAAGGACGCAGCTCTTTTATTACAGCTTTTCCTTGAAGAAGTCAGATTTCCACTTCTGTTTTCTGAACAGGGAACATTAAAACCATGCAGTTGCACAGCAGCTTTCACACAGCTCCTTCCAGTGAAAGAATTGCTCCCCACAGACAAGGAAGGAATGTGGAGTATGGGATAGGAACGAGCTCCCCCACGTGCTGAGAGTAAATGAGTGTGCTGCATGTTCTTACCAGGGAAAGGGCTCACAGACAGATGGAAAGGCAAGGGACAGGGGCACAGCAGGTCTGGGAGACCATCCAGTTCCCGGCCAGTTAAATTTTATAGAATCATAGAATCATAGAATCAGACAGGTTGGAAAGGACCCATGACATCATCAGGTTCAACCCTTGCTCCAACCCCGCTGTGGTTCCCAGCCCATGGCACTGAGGCCGCATCCAATCTGTCCTTAAACACCTCCAGGGATGGAGAATCCACCACTTCCCTGGGCAGCCCATTCCAATGGCTGAGCACTCTCTCTGGAGAATTTCTTCTTGATATCCCACCTAAACATCCCCTGGCACAGCTTAAGGCCAAGCCCTCTTGTCCTCCTGCTGGTTCCTGGGAGAAGAGACCAACCCCCACCTGGCTCCAACCTCCTCTCAGGGAGTTGTAGAGAGTGATGAGG
>JAWMRA010000023.1:18888883-18927881 GCA_035584735.1 Pseudotriccus pelzelni | reverse complement strand
TGCTGGCTCATGTTCAGCCTCCTGTCGATCAGCACCCCCAGGTCCCTTCCTGCCTGGCTGCTCTCCAGCCACTCTGTCCCAGCCCGTGGGGCTGCTGGGGCTTGTTGTGGCCAAAGTGCAGGACCTGGCACTTGGCCTGGTTGAACCTCATCCCCTTGGAATCAGCCCATGGATCCAGCTTGTCCAGGTCCCTCTGCAAAGCCCTCCTGCCTTCCAGCTGAAGTACCCTTCCCAGGTACACAGGTACTTAGTGGATAAGGTACTCCTTGGGGCTTGATGGTGTCAAAATCCTGTGCTGAGATCTGAAATTGTAAGGTTTTGACCCTTGGATCCAGGGACTATGGCTCTGGCTGATGCTGTGCTGCATCTGCCTCTCCAGTCTTAAAAAAAAAAAGAAAGTAGGCTGTTATTATTATTATTACTGTTTTTAAAAATGGTCTGGCAAGTGATCCTTGCATGAACAGGAAGAGCTTAAGATCTGCAGAACTTCACCTTGAGCCACCAAGATCCATCACTACTGGATCCATTCAGAATTGAAGTTTATGCTTTGAAACAAGAAAGTCAGGAAAAAAGGTGGTTGAGCTGACTCAAGCCCAGTGTTATAACCCACATTTTGTCTTACTGGTTCTGAATCAGAGCAGTGGAGTACGAGGAGGCACAGGAAGGAGGAAGAGCACTGGCTGAGATACTTGAGCTTCTCTCCCAAACAAAAGTGAAGTTCAGAACTCTGGTATGAACAGAGCAGAACAACCATCCATGGTGCTTCTTTTCTTGCTCCTTGTGGTGCTGCACAAGTCCACGGCCATACACAGGGGGGACCAGTGGCTGGTCTGAGCTCTGATGAGCTTCCTGAGGCTCTTCTAGAAGCTGAGAGACACTGGAGGAGGATATTTAAGCAGTTGAAGACACATTTGCTCTCCTGGCAGCCAGACAGATGGAGCCTGGTCCATCACCAGATTCCAGCGTTGGAAGTGTGTGTGGGTTGCTTATTTTTTTCTATGGACAAATCAAGAACATGTGAAAATGAGCTGCTCTGGTTTGGACACTTCCATAATTTCTCTTGGTGCTTATCCTTGTTTAAAAATTTTGACACATATTTAGCACATGGTCCTTATTCAAAATAAACTGCAATGATTGCTGGGGAGAGGGGCAGAATCCTTGCAAGTTAAACATGAAGTAAAGCCAAACTGCTTTGCTTAACAGGTCATGATTTAAAGGTCAGAGAAATCAAACAGAGAAGTCAAGTGGAGACAGGCAATAATAACAAAAAAAGTAGAGAGGAAACACCCACCACAGTGGGGAAAGGAAGGGAGACCAAGGAAGAATCTCAAAAAAAAAACAAAACCAGGTATTTCTATTAGGTCCAGCTTAAAGAAACAAAATCAGAGAGTAAAAATAGATGAAAAAGCAGATAAAATATAAAGTCAAAGCCTGTTATATGATAGTAATTATAGGACTAAGACAAAGCAGAGACATCTAACTTGGACTCACTCTCCTGTTCTTGTGTAAGTGGCAGCTATTGCCTGTTCTCTAGCAATGGAATTACTGCTTCCCCTGTTTTAATTTGGAAAAGGCTGCAGTTTGCTCTCTAGTGGAATGAAGACAATTTTTGAAGTTTCCCAAAAAATGCCTGTGGGACCAAAAAGTATTTCTCACAGAAGTCTACTAAGAACAAACAGGCTACGCCATAGTGGTGGGTTCATTATTACTTAAAAACCGATTGTTTTCTTTCTTCTTGAGGGGAGTGACCATGGAATTCAGAACCCTAAATACCACTGGCAGACTGGGAGACAAGATCATCTGGCAGAAGATAATAAAAAGGTTACCAATAGAATAATTTTGTGGTGTCAATGGAGACAAAAACAAAACAGTATTGTTCTTACTTAAACGTGGAAAAGCATGTATTAAATAGTAATAATTGTTTTTTTTTTTTCATTTTAGCACTTTATTGCCTTCTGTATGATAAAATTAGCACTAAGGCTAAATCACTACATCCTACAGACAACTGATGTTATCCAAGTCATCCTGGGCCTGAAGCTTGAACCTGTCAGGTTGTATGCAAGCTTTTTTCTTTGGGCTTCTCATCTAATGAGTATTTTGTTAGCAATCCTTTCTCTTACCAAGCTTTGCTCAGCTTCTCTGCAGGGATCATATCTTTTCCCAGGTATACTGCTGGTGATAAGCATTCAATATATTCAGAAATTTTAAAAAAATTAATTATCAGGCGACACCCAGAAAGCTTTATTTCATTTGGGCAAATTTCTATTGATGTCAGTAGTAGAAATTTTGACCAAACAATTCTAAGCCTTCCATATGTGCCCCTTCATATGTTCTCCTACAGCCTAAAGGTCATCAGATCCTTTCAGGGAGAGCGCTCTTAACTAGGGCTTGGCACATTACTTTGAAACAGGCTAAGAAAGACAGGCAGTTGTAAGTGTTTTATTTAATCACGCTCATTTAATGGATACATTCCCAGTTAACATCCAAAAGCATTTATGTGGAGTTTTATCAGTAGGACATACCCAGGAATTTACCTGTGACTACCGTGCAGAGGGAGGCTCAGTATGTAACAGAACAGAGCAGTACCTCTGTACCTCCCTGAGCAATCACTCCATCTCTGGTTCAGGAGCTCAGGAAGTATTTTAGAATAGGTTATTTTCACTCTCATGAGCAACTTATTAGCAAAATCTCTGCTCAACATTTGTATGCTGTGTCCCATTAGTTTTTAATTACTGTCAATATTAAAAGTCTTAGGATTTATTTTCCTGCATGAACTCTGTTTTTATATTTTAATATATTACAATGCCTGCATGTCAAGTTCAAATGTTTCAAATACATCAAGCCTTCTGTAACAAAATGGTGACTGTTTTAAATGTACAGACATCCTTCAGCCAGCAGCTGAGGTCTGAGTCTCTGCCTCTGTCACACCAGGGACACCTGCCCCAAATAGGGCTCATATTCAAAGGTGGAAAAAACAACCTCAGAGCAGGAAAAAAAAAAAGGTATAATTTTATACTTGTGATAAATAAATTTTAGTGGATAAAGTGTGCCTCAAATGTAGCCTTTTAGCAGGATGTGGTGAGCTCAGGCTCCACACATGTTTATTTTCTGCTTTCCTTAATGCCTTATGTTTCTATTAGGATCTAAAAGAGTAAGAGCTGTTTTTCTTATGTTTTCACAAACAGAAAATAACTAAAAGGTTAAAACTCCCCTTTGATTAAAATAAGCATCTTCCCTTCCAACTACACAAACATTGTGTACATACATACACACACACACATTTATATATATGTACACGTTAAGAACACAATAAAATACATATATTAAAATAAATCCCATATTTACATAATACAGTTAATGAAACAAATACATTAAAATAGTGCTTATTATTTGTAAGATATATAGCCAACATCTTGTTTAATGTGATCCGACGGGATAGGCTGCAGTAATAACAGATAACCCCCCAAATCCTTTATCCCACAAGGTGTCGCTGCGATGCAAAGAACCGACAGGCTGCGGGAAAAGGTCCCTTCCTTCACCGCGGCCAGAACCTGGGGGGAACGAGAGGCTTGGGAAGGGCTTGGGACTTCAGTGACCCCTGAAAGGCTTTGTATTCCGTGTCCTGTGTCTGTGTGTCGCAGCCAATATTTCCCTTGCTCTTTATGCGTTTTGATGCCAGTGTTTTAAATTCTCTACCAACAGATTTAGGAAGGCATCTTGCTGCTGCCCTTTTGTCCTTGAAGCCACGACAGTAACTCTGTCAGCGTTTAAATAGGAAACATAATTTGCTTAGCACTGATTTAAAAGAACTTCCATGCAGGAGGCCAGCGTGAGTGGTGAAGAAGCACGCAGGTGTGGTTTGAAGGCACTGATGGTTGCCAAAGTTCCTACAGACCTTCTGAGGTAAACAGTGAACAGAGAAAACCTTACTGATTTCTAATGCAGACTGTAGAAGGTGCTCAATTAGTCTCTACACAGCTTGTTTATTGCCAAGCTGTATTGCTCTGTTTATCAGAGTAACCCGAATTTTTATTTTTTAATTTACAGAGTGATATAGTAATGTTATTACTATACTAAAGTATTATTGATATTAATATGAATTCAATTATAAATAAATTACAAATATAAACATACATAAAATACAGAAATTACATTTTAAATCATATTAATTAAAATATTAAAGTAATACAGAGTGATATAGTTTTTTTATTGCAGAGTGATACAGTAAAATACTTTCTCCAGTGCCTCTGTGCTGCCTCGCTCAGAGCAAAGAGAAAGTCAGACTCTTGAGTGTGTTTAAGATGTTATTCCACAAACCTGGGGATATCAGTTTTATGGTCACATGATGCCATAGCAGCCATTTATCCCCTAGTTAAATCTCTTCCTAAAAGCAAGAAATACAGTACATGTGGTTTTGGGGGTCATTAGATCATTAGCAACCTTCTTAAGGCAACCTGTTAAATCCCCCCTGCTGCCTGTTAGAACAGATCTCACTATTCACTCACACAGAAGAATTCAGTGTGGTCGTTTGATTTGTTTGTTTCATTAGGCAGCCCCTCCTTCCAGACAGGAAAGGTAATTCCTGATGCTGGATGAATGGCCTGGCTAAAGCAACATTCAGTGGGAGGGGTCTGAAGGATAACACAGAGCTGTGGGAAAACTGCAAGTCATGGCCCTGTTCCTCTTCTCCTAATACATGGATATAACTGATATGAACTGTGAAAGGAGAAGATAACTTAGAGATAAGGCCCACACCTCAAATTTAGTGCAGAGTTTACTTCTAAAAAGCAGAATAATACTGAATTCTCTACTTCCATATAACTCCATGATAGGGATCCTCTCCAATTAAATGCGTTCCCCTTCAGTCAAGATCAAATCAAGTAACCATATTTTCTGGCCATCGTAAAAGCTTCAGTGATTTGAAACAAGTTGCTGCTCATCATAAGTAGTTTGCTTTAAAAAAACCTTAAATGCAACAGATGGAAGGTAACAGAACTGTGACTGCTCCTATGGAAGCCCAAGAACAGGGAGTTTGTTAATAGCTTGCTTTTCTTTCTAGAATTAATACTTTTTGTTATTTACACTATGCTGACATTTGGTTCAATTTTCTCTCTGAACATAGAAGAGTAAAACTGGATAAAACTGCTTGGCTCCAGCAACATCCTATGAGTGGTCAGGGAATGAAGAATGATGTGGGTTTATTTTTGGGTTATTACCAGCTGTCTTATTCCCCTCTTTTAAACCGAAAGGAGCCAGGATATAGGCGGGAATGCTGTGCTCTTCGTGATGTCATGTCATCATGGATATTGTGTCTTTGGTGCACCAATTCCTTCATTCCATCAGGAATAATAAACTCCTTCTTCCGTGGCTAATGCAACACAGTCTCTGCAGAGGAGACTGAATTAAACCTTTCCCTAATGGATTTTCCTCAGCTTCAGCTTCAACGCAGCCATCAGCACTGGCATCTTGTGTAATGTGCATGGACAGAGTCCTGCCCCCTGCAGAATTTAGGTCAGCACAATTCATATCATGACTTGAGGAGATGTTTGACCATTCTTGTTTAATATACAAATGCTGGCACAGAAAGAAGCCTAAACCAGGCTGCACTGAGCAACCTCCTGCAGGGCTCTGCGAGTCCTGGCAGCGGGACTTTGGGCAGTGGTCTGTCCTGAAAACAGATGGAGGCAGCCAGAAGCAGTTCTCCTGGTGAGAGCACTTCACTGGGTAGGTTCCACCTACTGGTTTGGTTTTTAGGAAAGACTTGAAAAACACTTCTCTAGAGATCTATCAAAAGTATGCAAAGACATTACAAAAGGTGGAAATTTAGATTTCCATCTTTCAATTGCCCGCAAGTAGAAAAAAAGTGAAAAATTTTAAAATCATATTCCGAGATCAAGTTCTATTATGTATTTTCAGCATGGTTTAGGGTAAAACAAGCCGTGATGTTTTTAAATTAATAGAAACCACTTCATTTTTTGAAAGAGTTTTTTGACCGTAATTACTTTTAACAGATAAAACTTCTCTGAATGCAAGTCTCCTGCACAGCTCCACTGCCCTCTGTGCACCAGTAGAACCTGCTACAGAGTCTATGCAAGTGTTTATAGATAAATAAAGAAATATGTAACATGCAAACCATGTATTTTAAAAATCTTGATACCTCTGATACCTCCGATTACAGATTTAATGCTCTAAGAATCACAGGATCTGCCCCTCTAAGGCTTCCCTTTGGAATTTGCTCCTTTTGGCACTCTAACAGGGAGAACTTTGCCAGCCTTCAAAACACATTGCAAAGCAAATCATTTCCACCAAGACTTGGCTGCACAGCACTAAACAAAGGCTTATTTTTCTAATCATTGATTTGTTGTCTGACGGCTGGTTAATTGGAATAGTCCTGACCATTGTGGGCAGTTATGAATTGAAGGATGTTTTATACACGATGCACCCAGTGCTACAGGACTGAGCAGATTGTAAATGCTTCTTAAAAGCCCCCACAGATAATAAGGGAATTCAAAATATGGCACAACTGTAGCTGTAAACCGAAGTAACAAAACACACCAATTACTCTTTGATATCTCTATTACTTTGGTTTCTGAGACCTCATGTGCACATGCATGTCGCTGATTTGGGATAAATTATTGGCTTTGCATTTTATGTGACCTGTAGAAATGGACAGTGCCCCCCTGCCCCACAAATAAATGGACTGTGTTTCCCAAGAACAGGATTAGAAAAGGAGAACACCGTTCGAAGATGAAAGGGACAGATTGTTTTAACAGACTGATTTTCTTCTTAGCAAAACAATCCAGCTAAAAATTAACTGCACATGAGGAGAAATCTGCTTTAAATACTCCAGAGCTGTTTCATGATTTTCCCTTAAAGCTGGGAAGATTAGTGGCCATTTGCAAATAGACTCTTCTGTAGAAATTCAGATCCTATTTAACTGTTCTAAACAGGTGGATCATATAACAAGGCCAATTCTAAGGAAACAGAGTCTGATTAACTGAGAAGAAAACTGACAGATATTTTAAGTATTCTGAAGGGATATCTCTGGTTTTGGTCAACTGCAATTTAAGGATAGGATACGGTTCGTCATTAGCAAGGACTGAATCCTTCACCAATAACTTAAACTAAATAGAAACCTACCAGAAGTCCATCAGATAGCCAGAATATTATCTTTGGATACATCCAAAATTTTTTCGTTTAAGAGGGAAAAAGATCATTCAATGGACATGCTGAGTGACAGCAATGAGCCAGGAATTCAGGAACCTTCTGAAAGTGTTCCTCATGCCCTATTTTTATTCTAGACTTAGGTAGGCAGTTTTTCTTTGGCAATGAGTGAAAACTTTATTTACATACAACAAACAGCCAGTTTCTTTGGATGACCCCAGTAACCATAAATGTTCTTCCTCCCTGAAATCCAGGAAACCATGCTGACTCAAGAACTTCTATTTTTTTCCCCAAAATGTGAATTATCAAATGTGAATCTATTAATGTTACAGTAATGTCTATAGCTGGTTTAAATTTTTATTTATGTTGACCTGTACTGACTGGGCAACTCTAAATTTGACTCGTTGCTTCATTTTAATATACAGAAAATTTACTAGTCCTGAAAGAAGCTATTTTGGCACAAGGTGATTTATTTTTTTTCCTCCTAGTTTTTCTTTTTTCATTCCTTTACAATGGACTTGAGTCATGTTGGATGGAAACTTCTCCATTGTATGTGGTTACGTGGTTGAAACAATTTTGTGCTTAGTTTCAAGTGGCCATATTATAAATAGAAGCCACACCACTTTTTTATGTGGGCTGGTGTATTTTTGTATCTTAAAGCATGATGATATATTTGAAGAACAAATTAGTCATTCTGCCTCAAGAACTAGTCTGTCTGAGGTATGCCACAAAATTGTTTTCAAATTGTTTACCTGGTATGGAGCCTACTAGAAGTAAAAATAGATTCTTGATTTAGGCTTGGTAATTCCTGTATTACAGTTTGGCTTATTCTGTTCCTTAACTGATCACCATGGAGCTGTGCTGGGCCAGAGCAGCAGTACATCCTTAGAGGTTATGGGCAGAGCGATTTGATTGTATTTTATGCATATCTTCTCTGGACAACCTGTTCTAGTTTCTTACCAACCTCACCATAAAGAATTTCTTCCTTATATCCAATCTAAATCTATCCTCTTTCAGTTTAAAACTATTACCTTGTCATTACAGTCTTGGTGAAAAAAAGGGGCTTCTAAGCCCCTTTTACGCACTGAAAGGCCTCAGTGGTGTTTCCCTGGAGCCTTCTCTTCTCCAGGTGAACACCTCCTGCTCTCCCAGCTTCTCTCCACAGAGGTCCCAGCCCTCAGAGCATCTTTGTGGCTTCTTCTGGACCTACTCCAACAGCTCCATGTCCTCATGCTGGGGGTCCCAGAGCTGGAAGCAGCACTGCAGAGTGGAGTAGAAGGGGGGAATCACTTCCCTCGACCTGCTGGTCACAGTTTGGATGCAGCCCAGGACACAGCTGGCCTTCTGGGCTGCAAGTGCGCATTCCTGACTCATACCCAGTTTTCCATCCCCAAGTCCTCCTGGCCGGGCTGCTCTCAGTCAGTTCATCACCCAGGCTTGGTGCCACTGGGGGACTGCCAGGGCCCAAGTGCAGGACTCTGCCACCCGGGTCCCCCTGGCTGGCATCCCTGACCTCTGTTGACTGCACCCTCTGCTTGGTGTCACGCACAAAAACACTCTGAAGGTGCACTCAGTGCCATTAATAAAGCTGTTACACAGCACAGACCCTCTAGGGTCACCACTTCCTACTGGTTTCCATTTGAACACTGAGCCATTGATAACTCTGGGCCTTAATATTCCACCCATCAAATCCATACCTCTCCAATTTAGGAGCAAAAATCTTATGTTCTCAGAGCCTTTTACAAAAATCCCATGCTCCCTTTAGTTATTTTAAACTATCAGTAAGATAAACTTCACATTTTGTAAGCATGGAAATGGCAACACAAAGATTCTTTCCAAAGTTTGAAAGCCTGCAAGCAAGGCCAGGGGCAGAATTCTGCATCCCCGCACTTTAACTGCCAGGCCATACCAGATAAAATACGTGAAGTGCATTTATTTGTGACCTTTGGCACACATTTTCCAGTATGCTAAAAATATCTCAGGAGTTCCTACATTTCTAAGGTATTTTCATGTATTGCAGCACATATAAAAAAAGATTATGTCATTAATTTCTCACAGGAACAACAAGAATTATTGTCTTAATGTTCTTTCTGACACCCTCAGGGCTTCTTATTATTTCCATGATATTTTATACCTATGTAACTGAAAGGAAACAGTACAAATTCTGGTAATTCACTGGATCCACAGTTATTGTTTCCTCATAGAAACACACCAATACTTGCACTTCTCCATTATACCTGGAGACAATCTCATTTAAATATGACTAAGTGATAAAACATGTTGATAAGATCTCAAATCCTTGTAGTTCCAAGGGTCTGCATGGTTTTCCAGCCAACTTCTTTGAGGAAAATTTGAAGCTTAAAATTATACACCAAGATGCTGCATTTTAAAACTGAAAGTTTCCTACCTGAGGCTGCTGAGTGGCAGTGGGTCTCTGAGGAGATGGAATAGGAGTTTTGGACAACATTTGGTTCATTTTGCTTACGACCAGTTCAGTTATGTGCTGCCTGTCTTCGGTCTGGTGCTCCCCGATCAGAGGCATCGCACAGTCCATGACCTGCAAAATGAATCAGCAGCTACAGAGGTGGCACAAAGGAAACTCCTTCCACAGCTGTGTGGAATGTCAGGTCATCTGTTGACTTAGTTGTTTTTAACAGGAGTCAAACACGAGCTGTAGAACTGGGATGTGCTGTATCAGAAACAAAGCCTGAGCGCAGGACATGAGGCAGCAGAGCAGGAGAGCAGCAGCTTTGCAGTGCCATTCCCTTCCAATCTTTAAACAGAACACAGGTTCGGTGAGACACCTGGGGATTCACTCTCTGGGGAGTGGGACTGCAGTGGGAAGCACAGAGCAGATAAGGAAAATGAGATTTCTCAGGCTGTTCAGTGATGTACTGAAAGTCTGAAGCAATTGTTCTTCTGTCTCAGCTACATATCTGAAGGTTTTCTCTTTTTGTGGCTCATTCCGTGTTCATGAGCTGAATCAGAACATGGAAATGCAAAGTAGAACTTCCAGCTTCCTAGATATTTGTGGGATTTTGCTAGGGAAGGCTGGATCTCTGTTGATTCATGAAAAAAATTAAAATAATACCTCCTTATTATTGATGCCCTTTTTCAAAAAGAAGTGTGTGGCTGCAGCGTAGCTGATGCAAAGAAGAAGTAAGAGTTTCTACAAAGAAAGCAGGATAGCGGAGAGGAAAATAAAAATGTGCACGTTTCCATTCTAAACGTGACAGGTTAATAGTGTTCAGTGGTTATTTATTGCAGCTATCCAGATGAATAAAACTAATACTGAATTTCAGCACTTCAGTGTGTTATAAACATTTGTTATTTCTACAGAATATTCGTTATTTCTTCGGTGTATCTACTTTTGGCACATCTGTGTTTGTTTTAGGGGAAATAAAAGCATAACATAACAACCCCAATAATTATTCACCCAGGAAAGCCCAGCCCAAATAGGGAAAGACCTATGAATTGCAGAAGGTAAGTACAGAGGGAGGAGGAGTTAATTTTGTTGTGAATCAGGATCATTTTGAAGGTCTGTGTTTGAGAGTGGGAGAAGTGGGAAAAAACATTTGCTCTCAGAATAAGGGCAGCTGGACTGTGTGATGTTACTACGTTATCCATCTGTTATTCTTCTGTGCTGTTTTTGTTGGACCTGGATGTCTCCAATTGTGGTGAAACTTTTGACTGTAAAGGCAGAGGCTGATACAGATTTTAATTTAAGAGTTCTGAGTATAGGAAAGTCACTGACCTAAAGAAAAACTAATAGCTTTAGGAGGTTATTTAAGACTAAATGGGCCCAAGAAGAGATGGTGTGATTTCTGAGAAGTGAGGCAGTGACTGGGTGTGAGGTAATCCCAGGGCTTTCCCTGAGGTCTCCATAGCAGATGCAGGGATAATTTGTCATGGGAAACGTAACCACACCTGAGAAGTCAGAAGGGGATAGCACAGAAAATCAGTGGTGACTGCTTGGAAACTGTTACAGTCCCTCCTGTAGTGGGTGAATAACAACATGTGCAGGAAAAATAAGAACAGCTGGGAAAGTGCATCAAGCACTTCCAGATGAAGGATCCAGTGCCTACAGACAAACTGATATGGTCTTGATTTAATCTGGAATGAAAACAAACCAAGCCAATGATTTCTACATTCAGTCAAAATCTCTGAATGACGCTGAATTTGTATGGTGTGAACTCACGCAACTGTAGTAAAAAAGAGGTAAACTATATAGAAAATGCAGTTAACATACCTGAGAAAAATAGAAGGGCTTCAAAGACAGTATGTGAAAGAGATTGTTTCAGTCTATAAAATGATAACTGTTTTAAAATCACATGAATTTTATCTGTACTCACTCCCCTATTAACAAAGTGTGGTTCATTACTTACTAAAGAAAACATTAAGCTGGTCACATATAAGAAGTGCTATTGCTGTTAGTTTAAAATTTAAAAAGTTACAGGTATTTTGACAATAGATACAGTAAACATAAACATTATGTGTAAAAAAAATTAATGAATAATTATTCTTAGGATGGAAACAAAAATATTAATGTTATTGATGCAGCTCAATAATACTGCTCCATTCAAATGCAAACCAGTGTCCTAGAAAAACATATTTGCCCCCTTCATTAACTATGTCACTAAATACACTTCATTTGCCCTTCTATCTAAAAGAACAGCTGATGTCATTGTTTCTGGAATGATGGCTGGAAAACTTCAGTGAATTAAATATGCCACTTCCAAAATATAAATAAGGCCATTGAATAAATGGATTTTTTTCTATCACATGAAGCCCACATGTGAGGGAATGTATTAATGAATTCAGCACTAATGCATGATAAACTTGGAAAAATCTTAGTTGGGTTTTTTTCTAGAATCGTATGTACCTTCTTAGCCACTTCTTATGAAGTTATATTAGGAATAATTAAGTCATATTAAGGAAATGAAGCAATGCTCTTGCTTTGGAAGAATGTTCACAGAGATGTGGTCTGAATTATAACTGATTTTATACCACCAAAAGTGTAATTTAGACTTCTAAATGTTCAGTATTTCTTATGGTTCCAGATCATAAATTATGAGAGACTTCTGACTTTACCAGCTTGGATTTAGTTCCTTTTCTAACCTGAACAGAGGATATTCTTGAATGGCTGGAAAAATAGAAGTAAGTTTACTTTCTGAGCACTTGGCAGGAAGCATTAGAGGCTCGTGCTCAATAAAGTTGTGCCAAAGCACAACTTCACATACAATTACACACAAATACAGTTTCTTAATTTCTTGTATTGGTTTATTGGTGGCTGAAAGTTTTCCTTATCAACTCCAAACAGTTTTCATCTTTCTAGGTCACAAACCACTTGGAAGCTAATTTAATTTAGCTTAGGGTAAAATTAAGCAAGTAGAAATAAGACACCTGCTGCAGCCACTCATCCATTCAATTTTAAGCAAAATTTGGGAGACTGCCTGTGAGGCCACTGTAAAGGATTCTCTTTCATTTGTTCTTCTTTACTGTGTTCATCACCATGATATGAGCTTTTGTTTAGTTTCCCAGAGGTCTGGTTTTCCAAGAGTGAAACAGGAAAGATAATATTCAGTGGAGTCAAAAATACAAATAAGGCGAGTGTCTGTTCCTTCAAGTATGGAAACTACAGAAGTGTTAATTTAAGAATGGAAAGATTAAAGATTTCTTACATTTAAGAAGTTAAAAGTTGAATGCACCTTAATCTGAAGTGTTATTAGGAAGAACTGGGGAGACAGTTAAAACTGTTGTGTTAATAAATGATGTGTTAGTAAGAATCTTTTTTCTACAGCCTGTCTCTGGCATGATGATGCTTGGCAGCTGAGTGTTCCCATTGAGGGGAAAAGAAAAGACACTAAATTAAGAGATAAAACAGAAAAATAACTTGGCCCTCTTCCTGATCAACCTGACAGCCCCTCCATTTATCTGAGTGATTCTTTAATTATTTCATTGGTCTCTACTAGGAGGTTGGATACAGCTCCTCGGAGTAGGGCAGGAATAGAGAAGAAGCACTGGGTTCTTTTGGAAAAGGCAGTTTCTTTCCAAGAACCATATTTAGAAGACTATATTCTTTTGAAGGGCAAAGTTACCTCTTAGAGCCCCCATCAAAAAAAAAATAAAAATGCAGAGACTGTGAAGCTTCACAGAAAAAAGGGGTTGTTTTGTGTTTGAATAATATTATTACTTCAAGATTTCATCCTTCCTGTGTTCAGAAAAATTGGTCTGGATTTTTTCCTGGGGATGCATAAGGTATCCCTCAACTGCAGGGCAAGAAAGCACAAATAGACCTCCTTCGACATCCCCTGGGAAGAGCATTTATAGCATTGTGGAAAGATGAATGGTATAGTAAAAGCATATCCTTTTTATAATGTTTGGGAAACCACACCACTATTGGCTTCAGCTTGATTAAGTGACCAGGAATCTCTAGGGTGGCTGTAGAAAGACGAAGACACTGAGGCAAAACTAGCACTGAGGAACCAAACCAAATCTATAAAATGGACCCAAATCTACCACCCAAAACTATAAAGCTGTGCTTACTGTGCAATGCCTTGAGTTTTTATTACATGGAGACCCACATGGTCAAAGGAATGTGCACTTCCCATGAAGGAGACAGTAATAAAGGTCTGCGTATTTCTTTTTCTCACAACAATATCTGTGTATGCAGAAATTAAGTGTCTAGAACTGCTTCAGTGTCACTAAATATCCTTAATTTATTTCCCTTTCCTTTTAGTTCTCTAATCCTTCCAGGTTATTCCTAAATGGTCATTACTTTACTTACACAGCAAGCACACTTTGCATAACTGGAAAGACCAGGGGGCTTTAAAATAACAAGTTATTTAAAAATTCTCATCATTTTAATCAAATATATAGAGGGGACCAACAACTAGAGAAATTAAAACAGAAAAAATATGTTTACCCTTCCTGAAGAAGTGACTGGATCTAACATTAAGAACCAATACATTCTTACCTACAGTGCAAGTGTACTGTACTAGCTCATACATAAAAGATCACTTTAACATGGTGTTTTTAAGAGGTACAACTAAAACATTAGATTCATGACAAGAAGGTTGTACTGATTCTCTAATATCAGCCACTGGCACAATTTGTTGCTCCATGGGTTTGGGGAATAGAAGAAAGCATAGTATTAAATCAGGGAATGACAAAATGACCATCACAAAGCAGTTGAATGGCTGCAACTCTAAAATAATAACATTTTGGTATAGGATAAAAAAAGGAAATATGAAATTAATTAATTACCTTCCAGAAATAGTAATGTAAAAAGTAGTTTATGTGTTCTATTTTACAACGTTAGTTTTGGATGGATTTTGGTAAGCATATGAGTTGCTACATGTAATACTTACATACTGTGGGTATTTTAAAACTATTGTCTTCAATTATGCATATCCTAAAGCTCTTGTTGAACACCTTTGTGTTAAGTAGTTATTCATGTAAAATGCTCTTCACCTAACCTTATTACAGAATGAATTTCTGCCTAAAATGCTGAGTACATGAAGGATACTTCAACAGAGTTCTACTCTAATTCCTGTTGCCTCTGAGGGTGGGTGACACATTTTCCTTCCTTTTGGAGGTTACACTGGCTCGATATTCCAACTGAAAATCAGGAAGAACATTTCTGCATATATTATTGCATCCATTAGGAAGCTGGTGTGTTCCTTGTCAGATCATCTCTGCGGGATTAAAGCAGCAGTGATGCCAAAACACTCGGTTTTGTTGTAGGTGTAGCATTTCCCATGAAAACGAGAGCACAGGTTTCAGGATGGAACTGCATTTGGGTGTAACCCAGGATTTATGGACTGACTGTCCTGCTCAGCCCCTGGTGCTTGACTGTACAATGTACCTGCCAGCTTTAATTTTCCAGCATTTATTTTCCCATGTTGAACGGACTCCATTGGGGCAGACAGCCTTTTACTCTTCATTGTAGCATGGATTCTGGTGCCATGCCCGTTACAATTACAGTGCAATAACTGTTGATGTGACTTGGCTCTTTAGCAGCAAAATGGTAAGTTTTACAGATGTTCTGTTGGATGTGAACTTTGCAAACAGTTCTACATTTCCATGCCTCGCACAGATTCTCCATATCCTTGCTGAGGAGCATTGTCATCTTCCAAACAATGCAGCTGATTCTGTGCAACAGCAAGAATTATCACACTTCTACCCCTTCTTTCTTCAAATGCAACAGCCATTATGTAGACTAATTAAAATGCTCTATAAACCAAGTTCTTAGAATTCTGGAGTTTAGGAAGTATCCTGTGTCTGGCATGGAAAATTAGGGCATTTGCTGAGAAGCGGGAAGGGACGCAGTCTCTTGGTCCATTATATTGTTTGCACTGGCTACTTAATTTTCAAAAAAACTGCTCCCCCTTCTTCTCCTACTCAGCAGACCTCCCAGTGCAGGTCTCAGCTTGTGTGCCTGGCTTCATGGAGGCTGATGATGCTTGCTGGCTTGGCTCAGAAATTTAAAATATTGCACAATATCAGAAATGTGGAAACAGTCACATTCAGTGAATAAAAAGTCTGAAAGAAACTTGCTAATTCCACAAAGGTGTCAACTGTTAAAATAAAGGAGACATCCTTCACTTCCACAGGAACCATTGTTTTGTGTGTGAAATCTCTAGTTCTTACAAGAATATACTTGTTAAAAGCACTCCTGCTCCAGTTTTGTAACTTTTTACTTGCAGTCTTTCAGTTTTTAACTACTGTGAGATAACTAAGATCTTATCTGAAAATAATCCACATTTCTTTTTTAATAGTTCAAACAGTGAGGTTGAAATGCATTGCACTAAAGCCAGCCAAATCAGCACGAGCTCTCTCAAGTTTAGATACACGGGGGTGTGTCTACAGGAGCTGCAGAGCATCCTACAACACTGTCAGTGGCACAGGGAGGTAGCCAAACTGCTGGAGAGGAGTGAAAATCAGTACCTTCCCAGGAGGAAAACACCTTTTTTCCCCCTCTTTCAAATCTCAGCCAGATGCCCTTGGGTCAAACACTACAGATTTACCAGAACTTTGGGGTGAAATGGAGGGGAAAGGCTACATTTTAGGAAGGAGAACAGAGGAGGTTCAGTGTGGAAGCCCAGATTTTATACTACAGTGGATACAGTTTTGATACAATAAGACACACTGAGGTCTGATGTGGCCAGGCAGACTAAGGAAATGATTTCTTGAAATCCTCCTCAGCATCTCAGGAGGCAGTGACTGATTCAATTTGTTTAACCCTGTGAGCTGCTCAGGCCTTTGAAGTGCTGTTATTGATTTGGGAATTATTAGCAACTGCAATAGTGATAAGTAGTTCTGTCAAACTAGATGAGAGCAAAATATACAGAGCTGTTTAACTCTGTGACAAAATAAAGGGTTTCGCTTCTACAACGCTTTTCTGTTATAAATGGACACAAATAACTAGAAAGGGTTAATTCATAAGCTCCAGGTTACTCTCATAGTTTAGAAAAAATACTCTTCCTTTTACTTCACCAACTTCTTTTAGACTGGGGAAGATTGTGAAGATCCCTGCTCACCTCCTGAATAAAATTCTAGGAACATGGAAGATGCTGAAGAAATGCTGAATTGTGTGATAGGCAAGTGATAATAACTTGTTTTATGGTTACACAAAGTGGTATTTCTCCATAATAAACTTAAGGTAAATGAAAAACTTAAACTTTTCAAAATTACCAATAGCAGAAACTTCTGATTCGTGAGGATTCAGATCTAGAGGCTCTTTTGACTAGAAAAAAAGTTGGTTCCACTTCATTCCTAATCTCCTTTTCTATGGAAAGGTATAATTTTGTTGGGGTTCCCTTGGGATAGTGCTATCTATAAACCTTCCAGGAAAGACTGGTAAGCCTGCTAAGGAAAGAAATCATAAGGGTTGGGAAAATGAGACATCCACATTTGGTTTTGTTTTGCAGTTTGTGTACATTTCCTCAAACACTAGAAGACATTACCATCTACATGGTTACATTTTCCAGCAAGTGCTGCCACTAATTTGGACATGTGGCTTTGTATTACAATTTCAACAGTGCTCAAAAATACACAGCCTTTCCTGAAACACAAATGAGGCAATGCCTAACTATCAAAAATGTTCTTTCCTTGGCTATTTACCTGGGTAATATATAAAAACATATATTGAAAAAAGTGGAATTGCTTACCTCAAAAATATAATCTTTTCCATCCTTTCCATGTACAGCTTTAACAGCACAGATGTCCAAACCACCAAATATTTCCGAACAGGTGTCAACCCAAAGCTTGTACCTGTTTCATAAAAACAATTTTCTTCTGTGAGTATCTCATCAGGCTCTTGATTTTCTACAGGCTTACCTAGTCATGTGTTCTATATAACATTTGCCCTATATGAATTTTCCCGATAGTGTCAGTTGTATTTCTCACAGTAGTAGCTTAGAGGTACTGGCCTTATTACTCTGCTTTTGCCAGCAGACTCCAGCAAAGCTGTGGTTCTGCATCCTGACCTAGTGCTATGCTGGATTCTGTCCCAGTTTAGATTGATCCACATTTGTGTGTTTGTTCTCAGCTGTGCTGAGATAAGCTCTGCTGAAACACAAACACATTTAGCTCTATCCCACCCTCATGCCAGTGCCCCCAGCTGGTTGTGGCTCGGCTGCCACAGAAATTCTCCACAGTAGGAGGATTTATCATCTGGCCAGTTTCTGTGGCTTCAGGGATGCCAAAGGTTTTGAGAAAGTAGGCTTGTTTTTTTCTGGGAAATTCAAAGTTGTGTCCAGGTTCAAATGTGCTGGTCCTTCTGCCTGCTGTGCTTGGGAGTGTGCTTAGTTATGGATGGGTTTTACTCGTGTATCGGGACAGGGAATGAGTCTCCATCCTAAATCACAGCTCCAACTGTGTTCCAAAGAGGCAATGATGGCTTTACACCTACAGCACTGAACATGGCAAAAGAGAAATCAAGCCCTTAAGATGATGCAAGAGAACCGGATGTATGACTTTAAATAAGTTATGTAGCATGCAGAGAAGGATAATTCTCTTCATGTAGAGTTATAGGCAACTACAACAATATTCAGCTGGAACTTAAAGCATGCAAAGGAATTGTACAGCTCCTCAGAAAGGGTAGTGTTTCATACAGTACTGAATATAAAAACTCCTCTCTTTCTTTTGCAACATCATGGTAAGAAATACGGCCCAAGGAATGGACGTTTGACCCATTCTACACGCAGGAATATGATTTATTTTTCTTTCTTTCTCTGTGAATAGAAAGATTATCTGACCAACAAGGGGGTACAGTGGGAATTAGTAGTAAAAGAGTGAGGCAATTCCTGTGATCAAAGACAGAGCTGCAGGTGATATCACCAGAGAACTGTGCTGGGAGCTGCCTGGGGTGACAAAAGCTGAGTGTGCTCTTTCAATGGCAAGGACTGACCCAGGGGACACAGGACAACACTGGGAACGTTCATTAACTAATAGCAGAGCTGGGAATGGGATCAGTCAGTGAGGAAATGATCCTGAAAGGTTGTGCAGGCAGATGTCACAGTGACACCACTTGAAGGATATCATTTGCTTAAAAAAAAAAAAAAAACCAACAAAAAGATGCCATTTATCATGAACTTTCATTGGCCAGCACTTGAGCCTAAACCAGAGCTGTTTCTCCCTGCAAACCCTCTCCTGCTCCAGCCCTCGAGCCATGATCATAGATTTGCCACCTCAGGACTTTCCATTGCAGAAACCTCCTGTAATAAACAGCATTTCACTGGAGGATCAAAGGAAACTGATTGCTGGGCTGAGAATCTTATTCATGTACAAGTGTCTTTGGTAACAGCATCCTTTCCAACTTATTAGGTCACACTCTTTATATTTTCTTATATCAAATCAGTCCCAGTGGAAAAGTTTTTCTTTTCAGCAGAATACAAAGAAATCAATATAACTGTTTGAAAAGATCCTGATGGTAATATCTAAGAAATGAAAATAATTTTTTTTCCTGGGAGAAACATGTTTTTTGTCTAATATAAGAGGTTTCTTTGGATGCCTGACAATTTCAACATCTGTAGATGTTGAGTGACTGGACCCTTTGCATGCACTTGCTTACAAATAACTCTTTTTTTGCCGCTAAATACTGTGTATCTTAGAAAGTCATGAGGACAGCACAACTTGTCTTTAACAGTAAATATCTGGACTTCATGTGAAAACAAAAATGAAGATATTTTCCTTAAAATACTGAAACATGAATCAGATTTATGAAAGTATTTTTAATAATCTATCTTCTGCCAGCACACACAGAGCTGGAAAAACACAGTTACATTTGGAAGGGAGGTTTTGGATAGAGTAGCCTGTAGTGTTTTAAACCCAAGGCTTTCACAGTAGGTTTGACAAAAAGTCACAGTTCTTGTTTTCCCAGAGCCAATAACACAGTGTGCAGCAGCCTGGGATAAGAAAGGTAATACAGGATTGCTCCAGGTGTCTGGCAGAAAATATCAGGTATGCCAGGTGAGGTGGGCACTGTTGGCACAACTCTCTGTTCTTCTGGAACTGTCTGGAGAGCAGAGCCCCTGAAACAGGGGGCAGTGACAAAGTGTAAACTGAAATGTGCTGCTCCTCCGCCTCCTCTTTGCCTCTTGCTGGGCCACAATCTTTCTTTTCTAATTTCTAGACTCAGATTTGTATTCAGCCAACAACGTCAATCAGGCAGTGCTTTCAAAGCACTTCTTCCTCATTCATGCCATGTATTATAAACGAAATGCATCTGATCTGGTTGCTCTTGCTGTGTCGTGAAACTGCTTCAACTCTTCAGAAAACTTTACTTTTCCCTTCTCTCCCTTGCTGTGCAGGGTGCACTCAGTGGGTAATCACACATACCCCTTCCTCTTATGAGAAAACATCCATCTTTTCTATACTTCTGCCTTCACTAGCTTAAAAGTTTTGGTTCGTTGGACTTTGTTTTAATATGAAAATACCTATTTATTTTGTTATATATATATACACACTATAAATAAATATAAACACAAAATTTACAAAAATTATAAAAAATTAAATTGCATATTTCATAGATTACATATATTATTAAATAAATGTATTCTTATTAAATAGGAAAATAGCTATTTATAATCTCTAATTATCTTACATTCAAAAATGGAATCAGCAGCAAAGCACAAGTGCAAGGCAAGGGAAGCATTTCCCACTCCTACTAATACTGTTGATTTTCCTCAGGGCAGAACTGCAATGCCTGTGTTTCCACAGAGGAACAGCCCAGGGACTGTAATTACACACACACCGGAGCAGAGTCTTGCTTTTCCTTCTCAGTGAAAACACAACCTCACTTGCTAGAGGAAGGTGGGTGGGGAATGAGAAGGGGAAAACACTGTGGCTGCAGTCCCTCCCCAGCCGAGATGAGCCAGGACACACAGTCTAGACAGGGCTTGCACAGCAGGGACCTGGAATTCCCACCTCACTTGTTTTCACCTTTCCAGGGCAGGCAGTGCTTCAGTTCTGTGTCTCCCTCAGCTCCTAAGAGGGACTAAGGGGTAAGTTCCAGACTTAAAAGAAATAACAAACACCCCCCTCCAAACACCAGAAAAGGTTACTGTTGAATTGTAACACCTTTTAAATTACACTGTTATTGCACACACTTTTTTTCCCAGCTAAACCTAGTAGCAGCCTTTGGAGAAGCTGAACAACAGAAAATTCATAGCCATCCAAAAACTTCTCAGTTTTATTTTGCAGGGAGAAGAGGTTTAGGTGTTGTGGAGGAACTTGGAGCAAATGAGGAGTATAGTAAGCCAAAGTACAGAGCTGGAACAATGGCATGAGGGAAATAAGCTTCAGTATATCTCATCAACAGGGGGAAAAGCCTCATAGTAAAGTTTAGTGGAAATTTATAAAAGAAAAAATTAGCAATTTAGGATTGAAATTAGAAAATGTGATTTAAAAAGGCAAAGTGAAGACTATTGCTTGGTTATAATGGAGGAAGTAGAAAGAGAAAAGTTTAAAACAATGTGCATGGGGTGAGACTGAAAGTTAAAAGAGACAAAGGAACCAGAGGAAACGAATGACAGGTTGAATAAAAAATTCTGAAAGGAATTGCAATAGTTTTTGAGGTGCAGATATAGATGTAGGAACTGAAGGGTGCACATAAGCACCTAAGGCTGGTGCGTGTGCTGAGTGAACTGTGAGAGAAGCCATATGGAACTCATGCTTCATGGACTTTCTTCTCATAGGAAGTTTTTTTTTTCCAGAATGAACACAAGACATGCACTTACTGTGAATTGCTTATCAACACTGTGATTTTTTAAAAATTAATTAAAAATACAATTCCATTAATTTTTTTTTTAATTACCTTTTACATGAGACTCGACTTACTTATCTGACATAGCAATTTGTTCCAACATTGCAGAGCCCGTGTTTGTCTTCCAGTTTCCAGATATGGAAGTTCTCCTGAAAGGGGGAAAATATTACAAAGAGAGACAGTGGTTTCATACTTTCCCTCTCCATTAAATTATTCTATTTTTCACATGAACACAGTAGCACTATTTACAGCTTTTTCATACCTGGCATGTTGTAACAGAACACCTAAACCACGGGAAATTGTAAAAGACATTGCCACTGTCAGTAACACTTCATTAGAGGCATGTTACAAAGTAGGACAGTGCTGTGAAATTTCTGCTCCCCATTTATTCAGATAAGACTTTTTAAAAAACCCCACCGTACTCTTACGGACTGTGTTAACGAAGAGCTGGTTTCGGTTGTAAAGGAACTGAATGGCCTGGAACATTCTGTCACTGCAAATGGAAATGTCAAGAGGCTTCAGCTTCTCCTTTCAAACCCATACTGCTGCAGAGTTAGCTCCCAATGCTTAAACCGATACTTTGAAGTGATTTCAGAGCTGTTTTGGAGCTGGATTTTGGGTTGTCCTCCAGTTTTCACTCGTTGCTATCTACTAGCATAATCTAAATATGTCTATGTCTGGACCTGAGTACGCCACCTCCTGTTTAATCCCTAAGAAAAAAGATCCATGTAAAGTTTTTTTCTCTCCTCAGACCTTGAGATTGCTACCAGGGCAGAGAAGATTGCTGTTTTCTGAACCCTAAATGCTGTACTGGGAAAAGGCTAAGGATACAAGTTATGAAGTGTTTCCAGTCAGTAAAATCATAGGAACGTCTGTAATGTATTAAAAGTATATTAGGCAGCAGCTATAGTTTTCTCTCCATTTTTCCATTAACATAATTATGAGGGTCAATAGCAATTGTGGGGGAATATTGCCTTTTCTTTCAGAGTCTCATAAAATTAGCTGAATTTCAAAGCATATGTTCTTTGTGGATGTGGGAGCAACTAGTGAGAGGGGAACGTGCATGTAATAAGCCCAGTAATAAGACTGTGTTGTGATTTCTGCTTCATTTTTTAAAGTGGCATTTATAGATGTGTGTCTACTTGCAAATTAATAATTTTAGGTTCATTACTACTCCACACACAGATCCTGCATCAGAGAGACAACACTTCTCACAAATCACAATCCAACTCTATTGCAGACTTCTCACAGACATCATTAGCATGGACTATTTTAGGTGGCTTTTAGGAAGCAAGATGTGACCAAATCAGGGAAAAAATATCCTGAGGACTTCTAGCAAGTATTTAGTTCAAGATCCTCAGCTGCAGTGATGTAACCTCAGCCCTACTGGCTAGAAAAGCAAAGATGGTTTGCTTTAAGCCCTGCTTTCACTCCACAACGCCAAAGGCTCCCTGGTGAACCTGAAGAAATCCCACAACTGATGCTTGGCGGGCTCTAAGGATGCTGTAGGGACCAGATGGGGAAGGCTACGGACACAGACCTAACTGGAGGAATCTCAGCAGCTTGACATAGAAGCCCTTCAGGACCAGAGGGGTTCTATGAGACGACTGGTTAACTGATACAAAACCATCTAACCAAACCATCTGAGATGATTTCTGTAATTCACATGTGAATTTCTCTACTGAAACAGGAAGGTTTCCCACCCTTCTTCACTTTTGATAATTGCTAAGAGTCTTTCACATCGTTATTTCCTCCTCTGTTACTGAACACTCAAAAATAAATAAAACAAATCCTACACTTTTGAGTGCTTTACACTTAGGCTTAACATGTTTACACTGGATTGGGCCTTTGCAAGAAGGAAGAACTGTTTTAAAACTGCTAAACAATTCATAGTAACTTGAGCTTCCCCTTTTCCAACACCTTCCTGCTTTATTTAGTAGCATTTACAGTACCCAATCCAAATTGCTGGGACAGGGACTGGTCATCAGAAAAATATGTAGAAATGTCTGCCTACTATTCTTGTGTAGGCAGCCTGCTCTGTGGTTTGATCCTCTAGCACTATTTCTTTGGTTGATGTGCTTTACTTCTGGTTTATTGACCTTTTGATCAAAGTACTTTAAGCTCCGGGTTCAGAGCACTGCTTTTGGAGGGGGGATTTAGATACAGGGCTTTTGTATTTCTGGTTTTGTGCAGTATGTGACCCTTTTAAACTCTGTTTCCTTGAAGTCAGCTGAATTCTGTCCGGGTACCCAGGGCAGTTAAGTATGTGTCACAAAGGGGCCAAGGAGCTGTGGTATTTACAGGGATCGAATGCTGCATTTTGGCCATAATCTCCACCGACAGACAATAAGCACCAGTGTTTGGTGAGTCATGGATCCACTTAAACCACAATTTCCCACAGAATTATAAAACTGAAGCTCTTAATAACTCTCTTTAAAATACAAAAACAAATGTTCAGCTGGTATTTTTTTGTGGTGACTCTCTAAGTGCTCTGTTCCTGTGTCACAGAACAAAATAAGAACCAGCTGTAAAACAATATTCTACTGACATCATGGATATGTATGCACATGAATAATTTTTCAGACGTTTGGTAAATCTTCTTTCCATGATGCTTTGTAACAATGGATCAGTATTTCATTTGTGTGTGTGATTAAACTACGAAAGAATCTAGAGAAAAAAATGATCACTAGGCTTTTAGCATTTAGATGAACCCATGGTTTCTGAGCAGAAACTTAAAAATAAATAAAAGGTAGGAGGAACAGGCTGTCATTTCAACTTATTTTTGCTGTCCCTCAGGTCAACTGTTTCTTCTGTGAAAATGAAACACTTCTGTTTCAAAATGGCAAATTTACCATGGCTGACTCTCTCAAAATTATTCTAGACACTGAACAGCATTTAAATTTCAAGTCAAAGGAAAAAAAAAGAGCTCTCTCCTACAAAATGTTGTGGTCCAATTTCTACCATAAGGGATAAGCAATCATTACTAATACTGTATCTGGCGTCTGATACGTGGTGATGTATCAGAGCCATTAAGAGCTGGGCCTTACTCCTAAGACTCTGCCCTTGGGAGCTGCAAGAGTGGGAAAAATCAGCTTAATTTATTATAAAAAAGAGAGGAGGGGAGAGATGGGCAGCACAACACAAGGAATCTACCTCTCAAAACACCAACAAGAGAGAAAATACCATCCAGCCTTGCAGAGGCAGAAATAGTTGCATGAAAAGGTCTGTGACGGAGAAGGAAGGTTGGCTGGGACTGGGAGCAGGGTGAGAGGGCAAGGCTGGGGAATGGTACTGAGGAGAATCCAAGGGGTGAGAGAGAGCCTAGAGCAACAAAACAGCTTAGGAATGAGAGGTAGGGACTAAAAAGACAGGAAGGTCTGGGCAAGCAGGGACTGGATCCAGATATGGCCTGGACAGGTGAGAGAGGTGACCTTGGAGTGTAGGAGCACTGTGTTGTTAGGAAAAGTAGGATGGGTGTCCTCACAGAGGGGCTAAAGCCAGAAAAAGTCAACAGTCTGGAGTACCAATGTTAAGATAAACAAGCAGAATTAGAATTAACTTTCCTGGAGAAGCTGGGGATTAAATGCTGTATCATTCAGAAGCATTTTTTGCGATTCTTGTTGCCTTTAGGGAGAGGTGGGGAAGACCCAACACATCTGAATTCTGTAGGGAGCATAAGTCACAGTTCTGTATCACTGAAAACATTGAAAATCACCAGCAAAGGATTTCAGAAACCTTTCAATCCTCACGAGCTTTTTGGGTGTTCTGCCTTGGTCACTGTGCCCAACTCAGATTTTCAACACGCTGTTTCTGCAAAATTCAGATAACTCTGGGTTCAAAACAAATCAGGAGGGGTTCCAAACAAATCAGTCTCCACTGATGGGTGGGTCTGACCCATGGGAACAGTATTTCCACCCAGGTCTGTGTTGTGTTTCCTTGAGGCCCCTCAGATGTATAGGGAGTGGCAGATGAACTCCTGAGCTGCTCTGGAAAGGCCTAATCTTTGATGTTCTCTCTCAAGTGCCTTGTCAGTCTCAGGTCAGCAGAGACCAGCAATCACTCAGTTCTGATTCTCTGACAGTCGTGTCTCAGTGGAGAAGCCAAGAGTATGCGGCCTTCAACCTAAGGAGATGTAGTTTTACACATTGGGCAAAAGGTTCTACTTTCTCCTAGAACTTCTTGGCTGTTCCTAAGTTACTTGGTACTTAATGTCAACCCATTTAAATCATAAAACATTGAAATTATAAAGCATTTTACGTATTTGCATTAACCAAGCTCCAGCTTTTCCTGCTCTTAGTATTTATGCTTTGCTTGGAGTTCAAATGTTTCTGCTGATAAAGAACTTGACTGATAAAGAACCTTACAAATGTCAACGTGCAAGAAATCTCTGATCCCTCCAATGTTCACAAGTTCCTCGAGAGATGTCTCTGTATGTATAGATGGGTGTGCATATGTATATGTATTTTTATCTGTATTCTGATATATATTTCCTGCCTCAGAATTATAAGCATGAGGGAACTAAGACATGAGATGATCTAACTTGTCTTAAAACGAGGAACAAAATCAGTGTACGCCAGATTACATTTCTTGATAATTAAACACTGATAAGTTAAAATATGTATAAGCACAAGTACCATGGCTCAACTGATACAGAATAACCTGTTCTGCTGCTCCAGGGTAATGTTGTCTGTGAAACTGAAATATCCTCTCATATATTCATGACCTTTAAACAAACACCTGCATTCTAAAATTGGAAGAGATTTTTCTCCATCTGTGTGAAGGTCACTGCAAGATTGGCATCGGTTTTACATGTGTTATGTTTGTTCTGTGAAAGTGTGACAATTTGTGTGAGTGACTGACATCCAGCTATCCTTAGAGGGAGAAGAAAATTTGATCCTAAGTTTATGAAAAGATACAAAGGAATCTTATTTAACAAGTTCCCTACAAAAACAAATCCCCTTCCAACCGTTTTTTTTCTTTAAACAAAAATAATAAGCACAAGTTAGCAGAAAAACGACTCTGGCAGGCTCATCTGTTGTCTTATTCTCCTCCTCCCAATCACAATCAACTTAAAAAATAGTCTTGATAAATCTAAAAAGTCTGAAACACTCTTTCCAGAGGCATGGAGTCACCACATCAGCTCAGAGATTCATCCAACATCATCTTATTGGTGTGTATCAATTTTGAAACAAAGGATGAAAGAAGATAAGGGTTTGGCTCACATGTATGCTTTGTAGTTACTGCCTATCTTTTGGATCCTGATGTCATATTTGGAGTCTATGAAGGGCTCAGTGGTGGCGTAGGTCTGAGTAAGTGCTACCACGCTGGCTATGTCCTGAAAATCGTAGTGGTTGTCTACCTTGATCTGCAGTCATCATGTCACAAGACAACAGCATGTATAAAAGAAAAAAGAGTAATTAGGAATAAAATGTAAAATTTCAGTTGCAAATGGCATTCATGGGAAGTATGGGGTTTGACAGCATGAGTTTATTACGAAAAAGTATAGGATATTTTATCTGATTTCTAGATTCTATAACATTTTTGCATTAAAGTATCTATTTCTCTAGGCAAAATACCTGTTCATCTATAGAAAGAAAATTGCAGGTAGTGAAATTTCATTTTGCTTTAATTTTTTTAAGTGGTGGTTGCCAACGATACATCTGCAGGCTTTAGGATTTTTTTAAGGTATGATAAGTAACTCTAATTTATATAGAGTTCTTGCTGCTTCTGGAAATTGTTCTTGTAGCTGAACGTATCTGAAGCCCACCATGTACTGTCACATCATCCCATCAGCTTCTCGCACGAAGGAGGAGCTGAAGGGTCCCAATATTCTGATGAGTGCACATTCACAGGAAGCACAGAAGGTCTGCTCAAATCAGCACAATCATTATTCTCCTTTTTCTCACTTCTCTGCAAGGATTTGGGCTTTGTAGCAGTACAATTTCCTAGTCGTGGAACACTGTGCTAAGGTGGTTCTAAATGGTGCTAAGCCATCAACTTCAACATCTTGAAATAAGAAGGAGCTGGAAAAATGGGGAATATTGATTGAGAGGGAAAGGGAGGAGACTTGAGTGGACAGAGGGAGTCCAGAGACATCACTTTTGTGCAGGGGAGGGCATATCTCTGTGGCTAACCCAAAGCTGGCTGAAACGGGGAGTAAAAGCGACTCAGAGGAGAAACCTTAGGGCTGGTAGAAAATGGGAGAGGGAAACGGATCTCCACCATACTGCTCCAAAGGACATGTCAGAATGGTGAGGAAAGGAGGCAGGGATTAGTATTTCTCATGGTATCCAATATTAGGAGAGTTTGTAACTCTTTGCAAGTCCAGTGTCTTGTTTGCTTTTACTGTCAAGGTACTTAAAGGGAACCTGAGCGCCCTCAGGGAGGTGGGACTTGCACTTAAAAGTCCAAAGTCTAACTATTATACTCGCAGCTCTCAGATGGAGAAAGATACAGCCATTTGCCATTTGAGAGCCACAAAACTACACACAAAGCCTGCTTTCACCTTGATTTTCTGAAAGCTTACTGGCCTGTACAAGTGTAATTGGGACCACTGGAAACACTCCTGCTGGCAGTGCCCTAAGGGAGGCCTGGGGTTTGAGGAGAATCTTCCTTTCCCCTCTAAGCAGTTAACAACAAACCTATCTGAGGGTTCAAAAAAAACCCTAGGTTTATTTCTAGACATTTGATATGCTGAAGATTTCTGTCCATTATTTTTCTTTTTCTATAAATGAGAGGTGAATATTGAAATACGGCATAAACATTCTAACACTTCACATACGCAATCCACAGAAACTGCAGTTTAATAGTGGTTAATTCTGCTCTCAAGTGAATTGGCTGCTGGAATTCCACTGACTTCCTAACTATCAAATAAAGCAAAACAGTGATAAAGGAAAGAAGATAACATAGAGTACAACTTGTAATTAAATGTTTTCTATTTCTACTGCTAGTGGCAAATATTATGTTCATGGAGCTTTTGAGGATTCAAAATGATAAATGTAACTATTCTCTGATGATTTGTTTTAAAATCTAAAACACTTAGAGCATTGAAATGTTTTCAGTGAGTGAAGTTACTCTGTAATGACTAGAAATTGTCACTGATAGCAAGTGAAATCGGGATTGAAATTGTATCCCATCAACCCAGCACTGTAAGAAAAGTGATACCAAAACAACTGTACTCACCACTGAAATGCAATTACTTTGGAGAAAGAAAGCAGCAGTTATATAGTGGTATGAAACAATCACAGAGAATACATTAATAAAAGTTCAGTATCAAGCTGAAACTAATAAAGAACCAAGGCAAAACCTTCTCATACTCCCAGGCCCAAAAAGCTGGATTGTGCAACAGACCTTGACTCTTAAAGAGTTTCAGTGCAACCAAATCAATAAACAAAGTTTTGCTTCGAGAAAGCATCTCAGCATATTTCAAAGAGCATCCTGTGCAGGGCAATGCATCAACTGCAAAGGCCTCAATGTGAAAACACATTGTGCATGTTTGTATTTTCCTGAAGAGAGATGCTTTCTTGACCAAGAGACAAGCAGAGATTTGCAAGGATAAGGATCTGAGGCAGAATCTGGACAGTTAAAAGGTAAAATATCCAGGAAAGGAATGAACATGCACAGTATTTTAGACAAACACCCTCCTGACATGCAATAAGTAGCATCTGCACCTTTCCCATGCCTGAATGAGCATGTCCAATCTTCACAACAACAGGAAAGGTTGGCATTGTTAGCTGAGGGGGGAAACAAAACAGACAGGTTAGAGAGAGCAACCAGGAGTTAAAGGATTAAGCAACATCATTTAGGGAAATTATTTCAGTATAATAATAATGAGGCCAAAGCTGCTCTTGCCATGTGGTTACTTGAACTGTTAATCATCTGGGCAATACTGTGCTTTGGTGACTTACTGTGTGTGTTTTCTGAGGTCTGTGTTATTCCCCATACAACCAACTGGTGTATTTCTCTTTACTGTATGTCTTTCCTTTGACTCACTTTTTAACTGAATTTCTGCTGTTTCCTATTTTATGTTTTCCTGCTTGTGTTTTTTGACCCATAAACTCACACTCTTCAAGGTTATAATCATTAACAATGTCAAATTAACCACCTTCTCGCTCTGATTTCCATTATTTAGCATGGCTATAAATACATTTTGTGACCACTTATGAAAGCAATGATGTTTAATTCACCACAAAACTTGCTTTAGAGACAGATCCTACTTATGATACAGAACATCCAAGTTTTCTAGGAAAGGTTCCAGCATAGAATGCAAGGAATAATTCAGCTATTGGGTCGGAAATCAAATATACAAAAGCACATGAAAACACTTTATTCAATGTAATGGCAGCAGTTCTGTCTCTCAGAAAGGTTTTTGAATGGCCAGTTTTATTTCCATCATTCATTTGAAGTTTTAGATCTCCCAGTCATGGGCACAGCTGGCACTCCTTTTTCTTCCACCTAAAATGCACACATATCAACCAAGCACAGACATACAGACTTAGCAGAAGAGGATTATAACTAGAAATAAAAAACTGAACACCTTCAACATGTAATAAAACTGGGAAGCAGTAGGACAGTGTTATGGGCTCCAAAACCTTCACTTAGAACCCCATTTCAACACAGTAAATACAATCAGAGGCAAAGCTGACACTTCAGAAAATGAACTAAGAATTACAAGAGGTTTTATGAGATGTCAATTTTCCAAATACTTAACAAGGATTGGCAAGAGATTAAATGGAGTTCACACTTATCTCACTGTGCACAACATTGCACACAAAGACACAGACATTTATAGGGAAAACATCATGGGACAGTAAATGACACTGAAATCAAGAATAGGAAGGTCATTTGGTGTTTGTTAATGCCCAAACCTATTGGTAGGTTATAGAGCTGGTTACAGTACACACACACTTCTCCTATATTTTAAACATTTATTTTCAATATGATTTAAAGATGCCTGCATTGAAAATACTGGAACTGGACAAGAACAAGTGGGCATTCACTGCAAGGTTCATATTCCACACCACACACCCTCACATTCCCAGTACAAGACATGAAGCTCTTTCTTTTATTTTTTAATGAACTTTCCCTGATCTTTCTGAAATGCATACTGATGCAATATTATATATAAATATAAATATATATATATATATAAAGGACATCAAATCAAATCAAACCAAGTTCTTTGTTTTTTGACAGAATCTCACTTTCTGCTCTGCCTCATCAAAAGAAACAGAAGGAATCTTTGGATCCACCCTTTTAACACACCAGAGTATTCAAAGCCTGATGAAACTACAGGGTCCCACAGTTGGCAGCTACACAACACGGGCCAGGGAGATTTCTCACTGATTTCTGCATCAAACCCAAAACTAGGGCTAGTGTGTCTTTGGAGAAGAAAACCAGATCTGATTTAAAGACGTGCAGTTTTCCTGGTTAATTTATTTCGTAAGTTAAGATCTCCTATATGTATCTTCTGCCAGGGCACCCTTGAGCCTTGAGATCCAGGATCCCAGGCAAGCAGAGCGTCCTCACACCATCTCTTAGTTGTTTATATTACAAGTGTAACTGCAGCTGCCACATTTCTGTGCCTCTGTAATGGGAACTTGTATTTTCTTGGGGGAATTCTGGATACTTTGGTTAACACTGCAGGAACTGATAACTGAAAACTCTGAACACCCTCCAGTTAACTCTTGCTTATGCACCACTTCAAGCCTCAGACTTTAAATCCAAAATACATTTAATTGCTTTTTAAAGTTCTGTTTCAACCTAACCAATTTAAGTTAAGGCACACAAGCATGAAAAACAATTTGTTAGTTTCAGAATAGCCACAAGCATTTGCAAAAGCATTATACAGTAAAGGTCACCTATACAGCAATTTAAGAAGAAAGCTCTTGCTAAACTGTAGGAACACAAATCCTGCATGGGCAACATCTAGTCACTTGTGAACTGCTTTCAGATTTTAAAGCTAGGCGGGGTTTTTTCAATTTTTGGGGGTAAGAGTGGGAACAAATCATTGCCTGACTCAAGATTCATAAGGACAGGACCACATTTCTGTGATTGAACTACAAACCACTGAACTGGGGTTTGTAATGGAAATGCTCTAACTATAGCAATACAAATGGCACTCCTGTAATTAAGAGGACCACATATCTTCCTATGAGCCCAAAGCTGTGGAACCCTCTGTGGGCCACAGGAACAAACAGCAACTCCATTGTTTTTTTTAAAAAAGGAAAAGTAACTGTGCTTTCTACCTCGCAAAATGCACTAATCATTTCCCTCTGGTGCCTGATCCCACGGTGCCATGTGGGACACCACATCCCAGCACAGCCTGAGGGAAGAGGTGGCAGCAGGCAAAAAGAGCTGAATGATGTGTTTTAAATTTCAGAGAGAAAAAAACCAGGTAGCATAGAAGGCAGACAAAATTAAGTTATCTCAGCATTTCTCTTGTTTTTATCTATCCCTGTGACAGGCCCATGAACCCAGGGCTGAGGAAGTTGCAGTTATATCTATCTATCTATCTACCTACCTACCTATATATCATATATGATAAAAGTGTGATAGTGACAGTGAAAACTTACTGGTTCCATGATTTTCCCTTTAATTTACAGTATAATTATTTGATAAGGAGGCACCTTGAAAGAAGATCTATCAATGGATCCACTTTCAACAGAGTGGATACTAACAGGACTCATTGTGGGTTTGCTTTGAAATGTATCATTGAGGGGGAAAGGCCATTTTACAAAAAGTTCTACAGTGGCAATTAAAAACTGAGGGAACAAAATCCAAAGACCAACAAGAAATTTGGTAAGTTCATAAATATCAGAGGTGAAAATGTCTACACTGAATGAAACATTGCACATACACGAAATATTGCAATATACACAAAATATGGCAGAATTAAAAAAAGTAAGATAAATGGGACTTCTAACTTAAATAGCAATATAATAAACCATCATTATTAATTAGAGAGAAAACAGAATACTTGGCAAACAAGGCATAACATTTTCTGTAGATAGATATGAATATGATAGGATCAGTAATAAATGTTGGTAGCAGCTGGAAAAACTTGTGTGGGAACACATATACAAGCAGTTGAGGCATATACTGATATTTGCTAATACAATATCATTTATCAAAATAACACCACTGAGTATTCAAATGTTTTATCAGCTCAAAAATTGCAAAGTTGGATTCAGTCTACACACTTCCATTTATCTGGTTTTAACTTCTCATATTGTTATTTTATGCAAAGATGATGTCTCACTTCAACAGAACATTGACTTAGGATAAGTTGCATGGCTCTCTTCTATGATTAGAACTAAGTAAGTACTACTAGTAGTGGTTACTACTTTCATCTGTGAAAGACACATTGCCACGGAGAGCAAACAGTAGATTATGTTTTGAAGATAAAAGGCAGTAATGAAAAATGTTTTGAAGAGGAATCCTTTTAAAATCTGGATAACAGAAGTTGATTCTTAAGTTTTAACCTCATAAATATTTAGCATGGAAGTGGCTTTACTGAACTGACGTGTTTCAGTGGTTTCTGTCATATACTAACAGTGTGAATAAAAATTCACAGTTAATGGCTGGACAAATCTAATGGTTGTTACACCTGCAGACTGGGGGTTTGCTAACAGGTGACATGAGTTGCAATGAGTGTAGCAGCAATGTTTTAACACCACTTGGCAGGCCTGGCACTTCCCTAAGTGTTAGAAGTCTAATGCTCTGATAGTTAACTGCACTGTGGAAGGGCTCAAGGACACAGGAGAATTAGGAAATAAATGTTAGAAGTGATTAAATCTGTAATGGAAATACAACAGCATATATGGGTTTAAAATGTGATTGTAATATCCTGTCTGAAAAATCACCATGTTTTTAATAACATCTATCTTTTCTCTCTCCAAGGGACTATCTATTAGTATTTGTCACTCAGGAGCTCATTTGCCTGCCACTTAATTCTTGACTATCACTTTATTTTACATAACTACCATTTATTTTATCGTTTTCAAGGCAGCGCAGTTGAAACTAAATCTTTTCATGGTGTTGCATGAATGTTCCCGAAATTGATTCTGTTTTTTTCAGGTGAACACCTTTGAAGTTAATTGTTGTAGTTGTTGCAGGAGCAATTTTTCTACAACAAACAGATTTGGGGTTTTGGCTGTGTCCTTGCAATGGGAATACAACAGTTGGGAAGTGACACCGAGAGGAGCTGCACTGGCAGAGCTTCTAAACACCCTGAGATCTGGACTCCACAATCTCCACCGGGAAACTGGAGGCCCATGTCCAAGACTAATCCTTTCAAACCACCTCCAGCAGCAACTGCAATATTCTTTAATTGTTTTAAATTGCTGAAAACAACACAGACAGGAACCCCTCAACAGGTCTCACAGCTGTGGGTTCACCATTTTTCACTGGATCTACTCGTATTAGTTTGGTAAGAGCAAAGAAAATACTGGAACTCAGGTGACTTATTATTTCTCCAATTTTCCATTTGCCCTTTTTACAGGGAACTTACAAAGTAATTACAGCTGCAATTAAGCTGTTTAGATTTATAGACAAGGAACTACCTGAAACAGGAGTTCTACTGATGGAATTACAGGGAGGATTTGACCCAGTGTTCTGAAGTTGCTGGATAAACCTGAATTAAGGCAAGTGTGCATTCCCAGCCAGGTATTCTGACACAGATCACAGAAGCAAGTTTCTCACGTCATTCAGTCTCTCGGAATCAGATCATGACATCTGTGGGGTCACCTAGCTGGAGACCACAAAGCTTTTTGAAACTGCTGGGGCTGGGAGCAGTAAGGGATCAAATCATGCTAATGAAGGCTGGAAAAGCTTTGGATTGTCACTCCTCTGTAGATGTTACTATATCAAATGTTCCTTTTCCATGTTGCAAGGAAAGTTTTCAAATTGGATTCTAAAATAAATTAGGTTCAAAGATTCATTAGTTACCGATCAGAATCTATTTTAAATGCCTGAAATCTGCAAAATAACACCGTACTACTTTTCTGAAATGTCAGAATATTTTCAATATGTTGCATATGTTTTTTGCAGGAGAATCACACGTGGCCTGCCTTCTGTTCTATTCCCATTAGTAAGTACATAGAATGAACAGGGACATACAGCAAATTCAATCAGAAAACACTGCAATTACTGGTCTGTGCTTTTGCCAGAATGTAAGACAAATTTGCCAAATCAAAACTGTTAAACAAAGACACTGATCACACTATATAGGACCTTAAAAGAGCAAGTGAGTCTGTTGAGAAGTGCTGTTGTCACAGCAGATAACTGGTGCAATCATGGGGCCCAGAGGACTGCATGAACATGAAAAGGCTCCAAAGCTCCTGAGCCCTGCTCTGGAGATGCACAGGAGTAAACTGGCAAACTGGCTGCATTCAGAACACATTGCAGGATCAAACCTAAGCACACCCTGCCAGCCAAAAATTAAGGAAAAAAAAAAAGTTAAAGTTAAAACACAGACTTTCCCTTCTCCTCATCTGTCACAAGCCGGCAGAGGATTCTTTCTCTTGCTGAGAAAAGGAACCCATATTCTTCTGGAAGACTTAATTTGGTATCTAAGCACAGAGTGTTTGTCAAAGAATTCATTAACATTATTCAAACCAACATTTATGGCCACTGGCCTAGAGTATATGACAGGTCAGCAGCTACTCAGCCTACTGGTGTTGAGATCCCCAGTTTGGAATTGCCAGGGAGAAAAAAACCCAACAAACCAACAAACCAGCCAAACCAAGGAGCAAAGCAAAAACTGCTCTGTGAGAAGGAAAGTATTGAAAGAGAGGCTACAATTCTGACACCCGAGCAGTTAAATTAACAAAATTATAAAGCTTGTGAAGTAATGTTATGCCCAGGAAGAGGTGCCCTGTTTTCACTTTCTACTGCTATCAGTATTTTCAGTGATCTTTCATGAAAAATCAGAAGTAAAAGGAGTACTGTCCCATAGTACCTCTTACTAAGAAATGCCTAATGCTTCTCTCCTTCCTGAATCCATTTCCTTTGAACTGAAATTTGGGTCCTGTGCACGCGTATTGTCATGGCTTCTTAGCACTTCGTCTGCATCAACCTTTTAAAATTGAATATTCTTTGTACTGTGAGATTAAAAAGACGTATCCCTTTGTTGTATCAATCTTCAGCATCTGCCCACCTAAAGATTTCGTGTATATGCTTAACATGCCTTTTACTGTTGAAGGGAATATTCTAGTTCGATAAAACTTCTTCCACAATACCTCCAGGCACTATTATTGTCTTGGGTAATATGTAGTGCAGGTAATTCAGTTACCCAGTGGATGGCTATAGAATTAACCAGCACAGTCTCCATCTGTATGATTGTTTGCATTTTATAATGGAAATACCTCTCCTTTCTTATTGCAGAAATTTCCTGGACTTTATAGGTCTGGTTAGTAGAGTGTCATCCTGCAATGTCTTCACTGTAAGTCTATTAATGTGAAAGAAAACCTTAAAATTTAAGCTTCGTACATTATGGCACCCAAAGGTTTATAAGTTCTACTGTATTTTTGAGCAATGCTCAGAGTTCCAAGAGATATAATTTGAATTCTTCTAAATTTACTTTGAATTCTTCTAAGATATAGTGTAAAACATAATCAAAACTGTCTATAAAAATAGAACTAAGCCAAGATCATCGGCTATAAAAAAAGTTAAAACCACCTCTGCTAGCAACAATACAGACAATACAGTTTTTTGAAGGTTGTATTCACCCTGCTTTAATGTCCTCATGGTTGAACTGACTAGAAAAGCCACAATACGAAAAAAAAGAAGGGGAGGAGAAGTAGCAACAAAGAAACCTCAGGTGTTGCATAAACAGGACTTACCTCAAGTTCAGTGTTTAAATATTTATCTTTCCAATAATCGCCAAGCAAAGTTCATTTAACCACTCTAGTTCCATGTAATTTATTTGCATCAGCCTAAATCTAATTTTGCTCTGCTTACTTTGGAGAAAGGAAATTAAAAGTGAAATAATGAAGGTGGCCTTTAAGTCATTTTTTCTTTCCCAGAAACAGGCAGGAAGAGTCCTAAATCAATAAACAAGCAGCAGATGTACTTTCTCTGGTCTGTTTGGTTCTCAGAAAACACAATTTCCAAATAAAGTGGGGGCTTAGCCAGGCAGGAGCTCCTGTCACCACTGGGACAGCCCACCACAGGCCTCTCTGCATCAAGGAAAGCAGGAACCTCTTCCTCAACCAGCTGCTGTTCCCAACAAACACAGAGAGAGTTTGGAAATGCCAAGCCAAAGCTTCTGCTGCCTTGTACCTGCCAAAAGTAAGTGTAAAGTTGTATGTCTCTGCAGTAAGGTTTTATGCCCCCAAGCCAGGGGAGAATCTGATGTGCTTAGTTTTTGTTTTTTTTTTTTTTAGATACAGGTACATTAAAGAAATCTAAAAGCTGAAGCAGATAAAAAGAGCAGAACTTTAATTTATTAGTGTGCCAGCTACCAAGGGAAAGGCAAATACACCTTAACTGTGAGTCCTTCACCCAAAACGAAGAGTTAAATGGGTTTATAAACTAAGTGCAATATAGAGGAGAATTGCTGGGCCACCTCAATTCCCACTGATGTTCATGGGAGCTGGTGCAGAAGTGGGTGTTCTGAGAACCCCGTGCCTTCAGCTGCCATCAACATCGACTCCAGAGCCTGGATCTGCAGAAACCAGTTCCCTGAAATCTTTGCAAAGCTGGAGTTGATCTTAGTGTATGAAGTGGCACCACACTGTCATCAGGAAATCAACCTACAACGCCTTTGTCCCCACAACTGGCTTTTCAACTGAAAACTCACAGGTATCTAAATCAACACAAAGTGATCTTGATGGCAGAAAAGTCTTCCATTTTCAATAGCTGCTCAGCATTAATTCTGGAGACCAAAACTTTGCAGAAACAAATTATATTTTGATTCTGGCATATCAGCGTTTCATTCAATCCCTATCATTCAACCAACTAATTAGCAAACTGCTGCCTCTAAAGTCAAGTAACATTTTGCCACATTATAAAATAATTACCCCAGTTGCTGTGACTATAAACTGGATGGGTTTCTTTACTTTAGTGTTTCAGAAGTGACAGCTATAAATACCCTTCCTTTTGAAGCAGGTAGCACACACAGAGGCACTGGAATTTAAAATCCCTGAAAGCTCATCTATTTTGTGAAATATTATTCTAACTTGGAATTTTCTACATGATTGGACAGGTTTTGTTCAGGATGTGTACTGTGACTGTATTAGGTAAACCGAAAGTCGTTTTCAGGAGAAGTAAATGCAATGCCAAATGAGAACCAGAGGAAAAAGAATCGTAGCAAAGCATTGAGTAGGCAAGAGATAAATGATTGCAGTGGAGAATCCTGCCTGCTACCATTCTCCAATAAGATTCATTAGCTACAATGGAGAGAAGATCAGATTGATATAGATAAAAAATGGTACTCTGTAGACTGCCAGAAGGTAATGCACAGAGCAGGCAGTCCAAGCAAAAGACTGAGCAGACTCAGAGCACCGGACAGCTGGAAGGGACGGCGAGGTGGCCCTGGCATATCCCAGTACAACCAAAAACCTTTGGAAAAGGCTGTGTGGACAATCCCTATGCAGCACAGTTCAGGAGTCCCAGTGGTTTTAGTACAGCTCTCTGGGGGCTTTTTGAAGACAAAGAAACAGTGATGGTACTTAATGACCACAATGCTGTTGATGGATGCTAATACCTCACAGTGAAGATTAGCAGGGCCTCTGACAACCACAGGACAAAAAGCCCCTCCAGAACTAGAAGTCCCGTACAAAATCAGGATTTCCTTGGAGAAGAGATGAAGCTGATCATAAATTAGCCTGTAGTCAGGTTTCCTACCGTGTTTTGATATTGCACAACTCAACAAGTACAGTGGCTCATCTCTGATCCTCTTTAGTTTCTTGTATTTTAGTAGAAAACAGACATGAGTTGTTCAACACCAGACTTCCTCGTGCAGATAGAAATGAAAAATTGCCAAGTGTTACTTCTACTGTGCCAATAACAAACTGAAGCAATCAGGATAAATGAACTTCTCTGTTTCTTATTAGCAAGTGGCAGCAGCTGTATCAGAACAGAACCAGGGATGGGCACAATTTCATCCTGTCCCCGCTCCATCCTTCATGAGTGTGATGACATAATTTTCTATGACATCATGGCTTACTTATCAAACTAAAGGAAAATTACCATCCTCACATACTGTGCAGTGAAAGAAGCCCTGTACTGTTAGTCCATTTATACAAACAGAAACCTCTTGTTTATATTTGTAAAATGTTGGCTATATATTCTCTACTATTATTTAAGATATAATATTTTTTTGCTTAAGAGTTAGTCAAGGAATATTCCCATCTTTTGGGAATAATCTTTTTATTTTACGAAGTCAAGGTCTAGCTGTAATACAGAATGGGTGCTGAGTCAAGGGTTCCTTTTCACAGAGAATCCTGGAATGCTTTGGGTTGGAAGGGATATCAAAGATTGTCTTATTCCACCCCCTGCCCTGGGCAGGGACACCTTCCACCAGCCCAGGTTGCTCCAAGCCCCGTCCAACCTGGCCTTGGA
>JAWMRA010000023.1:18876918-18888783 GCA_035584735.1 Pseudotriccus pelzelni | reverse complement strand
GAGACAGCGCAGAAAGAATCGCGTCTTGTCGATATCACCTGGGGAGTCTTTCTGCTGTGCCTTTTGTGACCGGACTTGTCTGTCTCACATTGGCCTTTTTAGCCACCAGCGCGCTTGTAGCAAGCGTGGGTAGAGCCCTTCCCAAATCTTCGTTCGCAAAGCCTAGCCATGATGATGATGAACTGCCTTGCAAGAGATGTTCAAAAGCGCAGACTAAGCACCATCAGAGCAAACATATCAGGGGTCCTCGGAGGCCAGCAGATTGACACACAAACATTTCATACCCTCAGAGGGAGAAGGAATTAGGCAGTTGTGTGGAAGGGGCCAAGATGATACATCTGGCACATGTACTCTGTGGGAGTCAATTTACTTTAGCTAAGATTTGTCATTATGCCTGAATTTTAAACAGAGTTCCCATATTGTCTTTGTGTTTGTTTGTTTGTTTGGATGATTTGGTTTTGAAATTATTATTACCTGCAAAGTATCTGGGTTACCCTTTTCACCCTCTCCACGTGCTTCCTTATTGTGATTGGCCAACATTTCTTCTCTTACACCTTAGTAAACATTAAATACTTTTCCAGAAGGGTGAGTTCATACACATTTGATTTGCTATTTGATACCTAATAGGAGAATGGAGGGGAACAGACCACTGACTGCAGCTTATGTACTTTTCTCTGTCAGCAGGAGCTGACAGACAACTTAATGGAAGTATTCAAAGTCAATTCAGAGTTTGACATGGCAACTGAAAGGTGGAACAGTGCCTACAAATCAGTTTGGGCACATTAACAGAATACAGAAAAGATGGGAACTGACAACAGAACTTGGTGTTCCTCCAGTAGTTTTCCATCATGATCCAAAGCGAAAGACAACACAGTTGGACTATGAATTGAAAGATTCCTGACATGGACCCTACTCTGGAATGCAAGGGGTAGTTTTATAACATGGATGAGCTGTTCCCCAACCCTCGTGCAGCCCAGTATCACACAAGAGCAAGGTGGTGATCTCTGCCTTCCCAGCTGAGCTGTCTCCCCCACTGGACTTTTCCCTCAAGCCCTGCTCTGGGACTCACAGCATCTCTACCTTCCACCTTTAACTGAAGCTGATATTTCCTCAACTTCTTCATCTTCAGCTCCATCGACCTCTGAGGTTCTTGCCTGCACCTCCTGAGCTGCTGTTCAGCCTGTCTGGACTGTGCTGACCCTTCCCAGAGCGATTTGGGCTGTCTGCTCCAGGTTACCCAGAATTTCCAAGGGCATTCATTTGGCTCCTGTACCTGCCCTGCAGCACGAGCCCTGCCTCTGAGAGGCACAGCTCTCCCACTGCTCATCACTGCTGTAATTAACTGCTGGAATATTTCACATTGGAGTTACAACAGATGAGATACAACCCATTAAGAGCTTCTACAGGATTAAAAAAAGAAAAAAAAGCCTTAAATAAAAACCTCCTGCCCTTGGAAGAACTGCATGAACTCGCCTACAAATTACCACTCTACATTCATGAGAGAAAAAAAATGTTTTCTACAACAACAAGCAGCATTAAAAAAAAACTCCAACCAACCAGAAAAGAGTCACGGTCAGAGATGCAAAAACATCTCCTCTTGGCTTGCAGGGCTGGGCAGCAAAGCATCTGGCAACGAGAAACACCTTGGCTGACAGAAGGAGCACTGACAAAATGTGTAAACACTGAGGAAAGTGAGACTTAAGGAAGACACATGGATTAAAATGAAGGAAAACAGCCTATAAGCATAAAGGGAAGAAAACAGATCAAGACACGTTCGTTAGAAAAGAATTTGCAAAAAGTAATACCATGATGCCTAGATCAAGAGGCCTTCTGGAACTCTCTATTGCAGATGGAAAAGTTACAGAGGGAAAAAAAGAAGCTGATGGAAGTGAGAGGCTCGGGGAACTCCTTCCTGGGTGCTCCTGCAGCAATGAGAATGTGCACTTTATTCCTGCTGCGGGAACATGGAGTTCAGTGTTCTGATCAAGCAAACATTTGTGCACCTGTTTATTTTGATGGAACTCAGGCATGTGCTTAAGCCCTTCTCAAAAAGGTTTGGGACTCACTACAATAGAAAGGTATTTTATTGTTTGTGGGATTTTTGAGGGATGTTAAGGTCCTGAGACTTTCCAGTTCAAATAGTAATTTTTTATAAAAAAACAATTCAACAAAACTTCACAGTAAAGGAAGAAATCGGTGGTTGATTTCCATGGCAGAATTCCATTCCTCAGATACCACCAGTCAACCCACTTTCTGTTAAGTCCAGCACAGAAAGTCAGAGGACTTCTCTGAGGTTCTTGATACCCAAACGGTGCATTTTTTTAAAAAACAGCATTTTAGACTGAACCATCAACTAAACACACTTCAGAGAGCAGATGTGGTAGTTACCACACCTCATAAAAGAAACCAGGACAAGTACACGTGGCATCCATTTCAGATGGGAACTGGAGTAAGGACAGAAGCTAAACATAAAGGAAAGTCAGCAAGGAAACCAGTGGGGAAAATCAGCACTGGTGGGACTTCTGGAGATAATGTGGGCAAACAATACTTGTGTAGAGGGAGAGGGAAGAGGATGGAGGGGGCATTGTCCTTCTGATGGAGTTGGTACAATAGGAGGAGTTTTCCTGGATGGGTGACGAATTCCTTTATCAGGAAGGGGAGTCCTCCCCTCCTGACTCTGCTCAGCACTGAGTCACCATGGTCATATATAAAAGAAGCAAATATAACCTCTACCTAGATTTTGACCTGAAAAACTGATCTTCCAAGGTACTTTAATAGGGAATATAACACAGAGGTTTCCTTTTTAATTACATATTAAGATTGCACAAGAAATCAAACCTTATTTTCATAATCTGGCCTTCAGTTATGGATATTTGCCTTATGAAAGCACAAAAGTGGGTTTCTGAGTTTCCATACTGTGGCAGGAACAGCACATAAAAAAAGGCATATGAACCACAGCTTTACAGTCCTGTTTTTCAGATTAATTTTACAGCCTTTATTTCAGTACAGTTTCTTTCAGGAAAAGGCAAGAAATGGTTAAAAGTCTGTTTGAATTTTCTGCCACTAGAAATGTTCAATGCAATGAATGTCTGTAATGAATTTCAAGAGCTCCCACTGCTGCTTTTTAGTGCAGAGAACAACAGGGAAAAGTGGCAGCAATCTACCATGAAATTCAGGGATGCAGTTAAAAAATCTGAGCCTACTTCTGTATTAAATGCAGTAAATACTGGTCAAAGCAAAATATATTCACTGTCAGTACTTCCCAGTACTTCAGAGCACAAGCAAGCACTGATGAACACAGAGCTGTAAGAATTACTGTCTGTATGCAACAGAAAACAGATCAGCACCACACTGAGCTATCTTCATTATTTAAGGATCTCTGCTTCTTACAAGGCATTTCAAGTGAGCTTACTTATTTCAGGAAAGAAAATTAGTAAGCAAGACTGGAATATACCCTTTCTATTTCAAGGCTTGATTAAACTACAGCAGCTCCGTAAAAAGCTGCAAAGAGCAAACACACTGCTAGGTTTCATGTATTTAGATTTCTAGTTAAGCATTTAAATTGATAACTATTTATGAAAGTTGCTCTAGTTCCGTGCTCAAACCTGGTACTAAAATTGTCTTTTGACCAGAAAGCTTAAGATGTTTTCACCTTCCTTCTGACACAGTTTTGTGAATTTATGTTCAGCTCTTGCACTACAAAGCCATCAACATGTTTTGCTTTAACTGGCAGACTGGGCAAAGAGGCCAAAATCTTCACTGGCTGACAGAATTAATCTGCAGATTTTATGCTTAAGAAAGTTGTGCTCAGAGCAGTGCTGGAGGAAAAGCACCTGTGGACAGTTTGTTCTCTGGCTGCCCTGTAGGTACACAGACCTCTGCCTTCACTTTAACACCCTTCATATGAATGAGGGTCACAAAGACCTCTACCACTGATGTAAATATTTGCTAACAGACCAATGGAATTCATTACAGACTTTGTCACACACCGTCACACGGGGCTGTTCGAGCTCTGCCACCCGTGTCGTGGTGTCCAATGCCTCAAAGGAGCAACTCTGCTCTGCTTGAGGGACCCAGACAGCTCCTGGCTCCAGTCCTGCAGCCACAGAAAGGAACCCCTCTTGCTTCAGCACTTCCTAAAGCGAAAGGGCAGCAAAAGGCCACTCCCCTGGGCTGCCCTGTGCCCCTGCCTGGACCTATCAAGCAGATCAATCTTGCCAGAATGGTTGAAATAAAAGGAAAATTCAGTGCTGGCTCCAAGTTTCATCTAATGAAACACATAAAATTACAGCCACCGACTAAAATACATCTTAACATTTCTAACATTTATCATGATAACAGACATTAAATTTGAACATCTATAAATGTCTTCTTAGATTGCAGGTGTGCATTCTTTAGCCTTGACCTTTAAGAAGATCCCCTCTGGCATATAGAGGAGAGCAATAAACAGCCAAATTCTATCCCATTGTTCAGCATTATTATACAAATCTTGTTTTGGGTAATGAGCACAGGATTTTCTTATAGTGCAATACATATTTATGGTTTCTTTCTTTAAAACTAAACATGGATAAGCATTGAAAATCTCATGGATTTACAGTAAATAGGTTTTCAAAATACTTCTCTTCTTGCACACATTCATTTTGTTTGTTATTCACTCTCCATAAGATATTCTGACACAATATTGAAACTGGTCTACGTGATTGTATCTCCTATTAGCATATCTTCAATAGTTGTGTCAACAGGATGCTGGAACGAACAGAACTGGTCTCTTTTCTCTGCTCCTCCCTGTGGAGTGCCGACAAGTGTCCTGCCAGTCCCCAGTCTGTTGCTCAAGATTATTAAAGAATAACTTGAAGGGGAAAAAGCACAAGAGGGTAGCTTTGAGCAGCAACACATGAACGAGAAAACAAGGTGGAGGAGAGCACTGTAATACCATAAATAGCAAGAACAGGCAGTTAAAACAGACCTTCCAAAGGAAGCAAAGCAAGAATAGAGAAATTCAGTAAGAGGAGAAAGATGAAGACAGGTAAGTAGAAAATCATCTGCAAAAGGCAAAGCAGAATATTGCTCATGAAAGCTCGTAATTGTGTAAGCTTGGCAAAAAGAGCAGAAAACAGGAATGTCAACAAACTTGCAAAAAAGCATTTGGCTGTCTGCTCCCAAACTGTAGGAAAAGAAACAAACAAGAACTGTGAGATTACAGTACTACCAAGTCTGACAAAAGGAAAAGTCATAACCAGTCTTCCCTCAGAATGGCTGCAGATGAGCAAGAAAGTAAATTTTGGCATAACAAAGTGTGCTGTGGAACTTCTCTTACAACTTCAAACCCTGAATAACAATAAATTCCTTCAATGAAGCAGAGTCTGACACCTGAAGATAGTTCAGGACAAAGTGGGTTCTCATCTGGAGCTCTGTGTAAAAAACACTAGGACCTTTCAGCTGTCTTAACATCCTACAGGTACCTCTGCCTTCCCCTCTGCCAGCTTTTGCCCATTTGGTTCCTGTCCTTCCCACATCCCTGGATCGATGGAGCAGTGTGTCACTATGGCAGCAGCGTCCTCTGCTTGAGGCCCAGCCTGCTCAGCCCCCAGCTTTCCATCCCCACACCGACAGATGCCTCTTCACAAGCTGTCACAGCTCTGCCGCAGCTCGGCACACCGCAGTGGCCTCTCCACATCCCTCTGTGATTCCATCAAGGCAGTATTTCAAGCCAAAGACAGACCCTTCCATCACCATGGCAACAGCTAATTAAGGTCCCAGCGCTCAAGTGCAAATGACTTTTGCAAGCCCATCATTACAGTTGCAGGTTTTGCCACCTCCTTCACCAGAGTAAACGTTTGATTTGGGTATCAGCACATCCTGGCAGCCTCATACACGAACCCCTACGATGCAGCCTCCCAAGGCACACTCACTCCCAGGGCAACACATGAGCAGTCAGCTGCAGGTGCTGGTAAGTTTTACCTCTCCATTAAAGGAAGCAGAACTACACTCCTGGAACTGGAGGGATTCTATGAGGATTTTCTTTCTGTTCTGTCATATATACGGTTTTTCTATACACCTGCAGCGATTCCATGGTCTCTGCAGTGCTGAAATACTTATCTGTCAGAACTCAGAAGTTGCAATCCAGCTCCTTTAATGCATGTAATTAGTACATCACAGTGCAGGCCTAACTGAATTTTAAAAAAAAAAAAAAGGAGCTATGTTCTATCTACAGCAGCCATGGACATTGAACCTTGCAATCCCTGATGAGTAGATCAGAGTCTTCCTGTTTACTTCCTTAATACTCCCTCCCTTCCTAATTCCACTTACTAGCATATTTTTAAAATATTATTTCCCAGTCTGAATCCTTAAATTTTACCTATTACTGCAAGCACTGACATCATCATTTTCCAGTTACTTCTGGCCTCCACAATTAGTTATTTCACCTACCTACATAGAACCACAGAATCATTTAGGTTGGAAGAGACCCCTAAGACCAAGATCAACCATTAACCTGCTAAGTCCATCACTAACCCAGGTCCTTAAGTTCCATACCTACATGTCTTAAATCCCTCCAGGGATGGTGACATCATGTACTATGAGAAAGTTTACATAAAACCTTTATGCCTTAGTAAAGAAAAGCCTCATTTATTTCTGGAATGACATTTTCTAAAGGAAAACAGAGATAATGAAATGTCTAGATTGCTACTTTAAATAATATCAAATCATAACTTTGGGTAATTAGTTAAGATCTTTTTCCTCTTTACTTTTCCTTCCATAAATGCTTTACAATAGGATCCACACATTAGACATGAGTGCAACTGTGAGATGGATTGGGAATCCATCTAGGATAGCGTAAGTTTTTGCCTCAGCTTAATTCAGTGCAGCTGTAAATTAAACTAGATAAAATTTTAGTCTCATTTGATTGGGACATGTCACACACAAGACTATTCTCTTGCAACATGACACTGCAATGAAATATTCTAATGTGTTGAGACAGGGGCATGAATGGACGAGGTTCCTCCACAGCTCTGCATGAACTCAGCAATAAAGAACTCAGTCTTTATTTATAAAACTCACACTTTTCCCCTAGCTAAGTAACTTTCTGACCTTCTCACTGGCATTTAAGTGACATTCATCTCAAGTCAGGATCATGAATTTTGCATGAGGTAGGTGGTGTTATCACAAAGTTAAATAACTTGAGCACTGCAACAACCCCAGATGATGAATATGTTTCAGTACTCAAACATCTCACCACAAACAGTCATTTCAACATTTTCTTTGCCATATTGCTCACACCAAACTTTTCAAAGGGCTACACAATGCTCTGAACTTCTGACAAGCACTTGATGGAATTATGTATGTCCTGACACCAGAGAAGACAAGCTTTAAGACTTCAGAATGTTCCTGGCAATCTTCCCACCACACCCCATCTTCCAGTACTATAACTCAGGTCAAATACAAATTTGTTCACTGTTTATTGGCAAATGCACAGAAACCCAGGTGTATCTGCAGGGAGAGCACAGAAAGAGTTCTGCTGGAAAATTAAGGGCAAGTGCTTCAGTTTGTAATGCAGGTTATGAATCTGCCCTCAGGGTTGAAAAGAGATGTTGTGCATCTGGAGCTGTTCTAAAAACACCAAACACCAGACACTCTGAAGAACAGCAATTTAAAAAGCAAAGGTCTTGTATTCTCATTTTATTTAAGAGCCTAACTTCCCAGACTGCCCTTCCTAGTTCTATACTACTCCTGATTTTGCACTGGTGTAAGACTGATTGCCCACTCGGTATTTCCCATTCTTTAAAAGCCCATCCCACTGCACACCCCCTTTTTTTTTTCTTTTTTCTTTTCTGCTGTTATCCAAGTTGCAATTCACTTCTGCCACTCAAATTTTACCTGCAGGACAATCAATCTATTTCTCATTAATTAATAAAGATCGTTACTTACGGTTTTATCTGGCGTTCTCCTTTCCTGTTTTTCATAGGGCTTTTGAACTTTCAATGTTTATAGAAATAACTTTCGTACAAATATCAGGTCATTGGTTTTGACAAAGGAGTTGTGCAGAAAGACACCCCTTACGTGCTATGAAGAGAGTGGGTTAATGGAGGGTAAGTCCAAGCATGTGGCTCCTCACCTGCACTATTGCAAAGCTGACATGGGGCTCAAGGCTGCAGAATATGTTTCTGTTGGAGCACAGCAGCATCAGTGGTTTTCACCCTTAATGCAGCAACAGCCTGAGGAGTGCACCCCCAGGCACCCAAACCTGTTTGTAGCAGGGATTTCTCACAGGCACACAGGATGTATGAGAAAGGTGTAATGCAACAAGGCAGAAGATGATATTGGCGAAACCAACAGTCCCTGCTGCAATATTTGAGCATTCAGTAAATCAGCTGAACCAAAGGATTAATGGAGTTTTACCTTTACAGTATCTGTTCTGGGCACGGGTTGGAACAGCTCCACAGAATCACAGAATATCCTGAGTTGGAAAGGACCCACAAGGATCCTCAAAGTCCAACTCCTGGCCTTGCACAGGACACCCCAACAATCCCAGCAGCCCGCACATCTCCTTCCAGAGTTTACCTTTCCTAAATCTGACAAAGATTTCATGATGCTCTGGAATATATGCTGTTGTGTCTACATCTCCTGGGAGCACAAAGAACCGAAGGCAGGATATTCCAGGTTAAACAGCCAAACAAACCCTCTCTTTTGTATAGAAATTATTTTTGTGCTCAAATTAAAAGTCCAGACTCCTAATTACGACCCAGCTAAGGGACAGTGCCACCACATAGTCAGAAAGGGAATCAATCTCAGGTTTCCAGGCTTAGCTTATGGTCATGGGTAGTTAAAACTCAGGATTGAGCTCGGTGGTGGAGCCACGCTGGCCACAGTCACAGCGCACGGACATTGCTACTCAAGCTCCTTGTCCACAGCCCTGCAGAGGGGGCCCCTTATACACCTTCGGGAAAACCACTGCAGGGAAGATAATTAAAACATGAAGGAAACTAGTTAGGAGCATGTGACCTGCCCGATGCTAAAATGTCTCTACAACGGTTATTTCTGAGAGGAGAAACAGAAGAGGTGTGAAATGGACTCCTGCTGAAGCTCTGCAAAACTTGAGTATTTAAAAGAAAACATATTTTGGCTGTCAGATGTACAAGTGGCAAGGCAGAAAATCTCAAAGGGAAAAATATCCATCATCTCTATATTCAAGTAAAAATAAGATCATCTGAAAAATATTTTCATTTCATTCATATCTATGCTGAGACAAACTACAGGAATTTCAGCCAAAAAAGGAGAATTTTTGCAAAACCCAAAGGTACAGATATAGCAATGTGTAAGCAGGACTTATTAATTTACTTTTTATTGCATCTTCGTTTCAAATAAATGCTACTGGGTTTGCTTCCCAGCTTTATTGTATACAGTGAATCAAACCATTGAGAAATGCCACACAGCTAGAAAATGTAATTTATGAAAATAATTAATCCAGCATTGTACATTATGTATTCTGAGAAGTTATAAATGCTCTATTAACTATTTAATCCCTCCAGTAGTTTGCTGCTACATAAAAGTATAATAAAATTAGCCACAAAGAAGTATATGTTCAAACCTGCTGACAATTTTTTGGAGGGATTTTCATAGTAAATGTGAAAAAATAAACATCTTCAAGGCAATAAAAAGTATTACTGTAAAACTTTTCTTCAGTGCGAAAAATATTGACAACTGTTCTTTTCTTACCCAGACATCACAGAAAAAAAAATAAAGGTTTGGCTCTTTATAATATGTGGGATTCTTTAAAATTCTGTCAGGTCTTGGACAGCTGAATACACCAATTAGAGGAATTGTGACTGCACCATGGATAATTTGTGACTGACAGTGTTTAGTTCTCTATGAATCCAAAAGACCACCAAATTCTATCTCCAGCACTACAAAGCATGTAAAGAAAAACTGCATTGGCTTCTTGACAAAAACTGTCCAAGATCAGTGACCCTCCAGGTGGAACTGAAAGGAGCAGCTCCTACCCCACAGGCACAGGGCTATGAAAAGGGCTTTGAAAGGAGGAAACGAGTCGCTTCAGATTTCCTTGCTACAGCATAGCCCCCAAAATTTCACAGGCATGAGGAAAACACTGGCTAAAGTCTGTTTAAATTATGCTCAAAACCACAAATATGAAAAATATTCTCAGCTTGCTTTTCCCAGACAAATTGTGAATAAACACACTCTCCTTACTTAAGGAAGTATGTTAGCAGGGGACAGCTTTTCCCTAAGCTTTCTCACTTAGATCACTGGTTGTACTACAAATATTTTTTTCTCTCTGTCTCCACACTGTCTCTTTGAAAAAAAAAAACCGGTTTAAGTTTACTTTTTATTCCTTTCACTATTGCTTCACTGCTCAGCAAAGGAACTTTGCAGTCTGATAGTCAATAGTCATGAAGGGGAATAAACCAGCAATCAAAAAAAAGGCACTATCTGGCTTTGCAGCAGCAGCAGCAGCAGCTTTGGGTGCTTCACTTACCACCCAGGGTTTGTCACAGAAGTTGTAGATGGACTCCAGGGAGTTGACACTGGGGATCCCAGCGTACTGCATCCCGATGATCAAGTTACGGAAATCCTCGTTTTCGGCCATGCTGAAGGAATGTTGTCGAACAAGGACAAAATCAGGCCTGAATGACCTAGCAGGAAAAAGAGACATTGCTGAGAGTCAATGACAGAAGTGTTTTTCCTTCAAGAGCAAAATATTCAAAGGGGAAAAGTGAGGGAGAGAGAAGAGCTGAAAGACCACGCAAACCAAAGGTAAATGCTACAAGATGGAAAGAGTTGTGATGGCTGTGAAAATCTGTACTGTGTCATTTTTCAACATCAGCATCTCCTCAATAATGTGACTCCATAAGAGGAAAGAGAAATTATCATTGATTTCATGTTGTTTTCCTGAAAGAAAAACACATCTAAAAATCACATATATAAACTCTGAGCATGTAAGCTTGTGTACTCCCATTTCTGAGCAAAGACAATCAAAACTAAAGCAGGCAAATGGCTCTGCCAGAAACTTAAGCTTTTTGGGAAAAAATGTTTTTCGTAACTATTGCCAGGCTGTTTTTAAGACAGTAAGAGATGAAACAACACCACTGCTGCCAAAAGGCATCACACCAAAATGAGATAACCACAATTCAACTTTTGATCAAGAGATTTGTCAAAATGAATTTCTAAACTTACAACTGCATTTTCAGCCCTCTTTTCCCTCTTGTACCTAATGAGTGTTTCCTCTGCTGCAGTGTCTGTGGTTCCTGTCCTATCACCCTGCACCTTTGAGAACAGTCTGACACCACCTTCACTTTACTCAAACCCTGACATTTAGCTACTGAAGAAGGTTATGGAAAACAGAAGAAACAGTACAACAGGACAGAGCCACCAGCACAGGGCAATTTGCTCCTAAACTTGACTGCTGAAAGAGTTTCTTCTGCATTCCCATCTTATAGGTGGAAAAAACCCCTAAGTAGCTTGAAGCTATCAGCTTCCTGAAAGAGGTGTAACTACAGGGTGAATTAGAGTAATTATTTACGTGTCTTGAACAAACACAAGCTGTATATTGGAATGAGAGACTCTGAAGATCACAAAATGATTCAGAAGTCTCACTCCAGGAAAACAAACCAAAATAACTAAAATCCATTTTTAAAATTGCTTTAGCAATTTTGAGATTGCAGCCTGAATGCAGTAGTCAAAGTAGATTAGCTGGATTCTTAACTTGGCTTTCAAATCACAGAACCATAGAACAGTTTGAGTTGGAAGGCAGTTTTGAAAACCCATCCAGTGGCACCCCCTGCCACGGGCAGGGACACCTTCCACTAGCCCAGGTTGCTCCAAGCCCCGTCCAACCTGGCCTTGGACACT
>JAWMRA010000023.1:18849325-18874155 GCA_035584735.1 Pseudotriccus pelzelni | reverse complement strand
TCCAACCTGGCCTTGGACACTTCCAGGGATGGGGCAGCCACAGCTTCTCTGGGCAACCTGTGCCAGTGTTTTACCACTGCCATTGCAAAACTTGCACGACTTGGCAAAAGCAACATTATAGATTTGCTGTCAAGAGTCATTAGGGTCATTAAAATGGCACTGTAGCTCCATGGCCAAAGCCTGTAAAGAAATGCCTGCCTTTAAACAGGTTTCCTAAGATGTGTTTGCAGCACAGCCCTGAGAATTTGTGATCCGGGTTTCATGGTGCTGTGCCAAGAGTCTGAAACATGGAAATCTAATTTACTAGCCCAGCATGAATATAATACTTAGAGGACTAACAATCAAAATTGCAAATCCTTCAGTGAAAGAAAGAGACTACCTCCATCACCTGAAACAGTGCTAAGTGGATAACACATCATCCCATAGACAGCACCGTGGTTTTAAATAAAAGAACAGAAAGTGTCCTTTAAAAGACCCATTTAATGAAACAATTGGGGAATTGAGAGAACGTAGTTTTTAAAAATTAAAAATAAAGAAATACATTTTCCTTTGCAAAAGCTCCTCAAAGGAATATGATACATCCACATAATTGTTCTACTTCTGTAATTAATGCTGGCCAGTGACTGTATACAGAAAAGGGTCATGAGAAAAATTTTAATCCTGGCTCAAGCATCTGTAAGATCCAAAACCTCAGCCTTATGTAGCGTAAGATATAATTCTTCAGTATTTGACTTCCATTCACAGAAACCAAACAAGGAGGTGCCTGATATAGATTTTTTTTCCTCCTAAACTGAGACAGAAAAATGTCACTGAAATTGGTCTGATTTTGCTAACTAATATGCTGCCCATAAATCTCTGATTTAGGGTCACTTTGGACCTCAAATTAATAACATGTATCTCCAGTTACCATAGAAACAGAAAACTGCTCTCCCATCATGCCTCAATCTCCCTCTCACACCAGAAACCACACACACACACATGCAGGTATCTCACACCATGTTTGAGTGACATTTATCAACTTCAGGCAGTTCTATGTGGATAAATAAATTACCCATAAAACTGATAATATTACAGAATCCCTTGTCATCTCATTATCAGAGTTATCTGATGACATAAGCAGCAGTTTTGCTAAGTTTTCTCATGAACTACAAATACACACTTTTGTAGGTGCTGTTTTCTGGAGGTTCTCAACTCAAAAACTATTGACGTGTTTTCATGCTAACTTGGCCTCAATATTCTTGTTCTTTTTTGGAAAGCTCCCTACAAAAAAGCCACTCAGGAGCAGTGATCAAGATTTCCTGGCTCAAAACCTGTATCACTGGGTAAAAAATCCCACCAACCCTAAAAAAATTAAATCTCTTCCTCTTCTAAGGAAATAATATTGTGAATTTGGCACAAGACTATTGTTATTGTATTAAGCTGCAATATTTTTAGAACGTGTAAGAGATTAAACAGTTGGGAGTTTTGAAGGGCAAACTTATTTTCAATGTATTTTTCCCCGAATGAATGAGTCAAGATTTTCACATCTTTTATTTGGAGAGATGTTGTGCACAGCCATGAAGATCCAAGATATGCTGTCCAGCTCCCTGACCTCTCACTCTCGCCCACAGATAAACATGAGCAGCAAAATCCAAGATCACTGTTGGCTCTACCTTTCTGAACACAACTCAGCCAAAAAACTGCTACACTTCACTCAAACTTAACTGTACCAGCCAAAATAGGAGCAATTTCACAATATAGATAAAATATAGGACTGCCTGATATAATTTTGCTAATACTTAAGCTTTTGCATTGCCCAGACATACCCCTGTTTTCTCCCCTTACATTTACAAGGCTGTTGATGTCCTCACTGAAAAAAATTATGTTAAATTATTATGTCTTCAGTCGGCATCATCTTTTTTGGAAAAAACAGCCTATTGGGAAATCTCAGGCATTTAAACGGAAATCTTTCAAACAGACAGTGATATTCCAGTAACTGCCCTGAGAGAAGTGGTATTACTTGGCCTGTTTCAATAGCAAATAGTCAACACTGGAAATAAATACTGCTCATCTGGGAAAGCCTGGCAAGTACAGAATCACCAAGATTGTGTGTATTTCCAAAGCAAAGATAAACCCTAAATCAATAACCCTATTTCCCAATTATACTGGAGTTCACTCCCTACTTAATCAAACCTATCTTTCCTATGATCAAAATGTCAAAATCTGTCCTTCCTGTCACAAGCAGGACATGCTGCAGTGATCAGATACTTTATTTCCTATTTTTCACGACCAAGGTGCACTACATCAGACAAACCCCCTATTGCACACAGACAAAAAGACCATTCAGCACCTTTTACATACACACATCATGCCATTAATTGCTTTTTATTGTTGTTCTGTTTAGTTTTTCTTACCTGACAACTTTAGTGCCATTTCGAATTACTTGGATATCTACTGCATAATTGCCATCAGCATGGGCTATCAAGTTGATTTCTGAAAATTCTGCCTATGAAAACAAGACTCACATTAGTCAGTCTGGTTTATTTTACCTTTATTTTCCTAAATCTCTTTCTGAACTCTCAGTCTGAACTGCTGACACTATACCTTTGAAATATAATGAGCACCAAGAGGACATCAATCCAACAGTATTTGCCAAGTATGACACATGATATTTGAACGATTTCTAGTCCAAATAAAGCAAAAAGTAAAAAACATTGATGAAAATGGACTGTAGGGCAGTAGCAAGTGGATTTACTTGTTCGTGTCTGCATGGAAATGTAGGGATTATATTTTTGCTTTGCATGGTGTTATCAAACAGACTTAACATTTACATAACGTTTTGAAGAAAATAATATAAAAGCAGCATTAAAATAATTGAGATAAAAATAATATTTTCTTATAGAATTTAGTGTCTCTTCGTATAGCTTAGCCCTTTCTATTTCCTTCATGTGCATTTACTCTTCTTTTAAAAAGATCTGGTGCTAATGAACAATTGTCTCACAAAATTCACAATTAAAGAACTTTTTCAAAAGTCTTCTCACACTGGAAATGTGGAATTTAAAAGGCACCGCTTCCATACTCTGAATCTACAGTTATTTGAAAGGAAAGGACAGGATGTTTTTCATTTATCCACAGTCTTTTACCAGCTTAGACTCTCAAGACACTTTACAATAACATTACCCAGCAGAATAATTGAAATGCAGCCAACTGTCTTCTGGGGATAAATAAAAGCGTCTTTGCTGTCCCGGACACCAGCACAGAATAGAGAGTGTCACAATTCTCATTAGTCTCCTCTTGAAAAATGGTATCACTGAAAGTCTTCCTCAGTAAAATCTGTGTGAGGCTCTCACAATTTGGTGCCCAGTTAAGGGAGCGCTGACTCTTCCACCCACTGTTCCAACTCCATCTCTGCAGTATGTGCTTGATTTCCAGCACACAGCTCTCCTCTTGAAATCCCCTATACTTTTACACCTTCTGCGATCAGCATTAGAACATTCTAAGCACAGGGGACACTTTTAGGTTTTTTTAAAAACAGTACAAATGGTGGGAGAATGAAATATTTGTGTAAGTGCTGTGACCGTGTCAAAGAATCATTCACCATCCATTAAATCTGAGACTGACAACTGAACTCTCCAAATGATAAATCATTTTAAAAGCTTAGTACATGATAGAAAATACTGTTGTGTTAAGACAGGTTGCTGTAGGCAGTGTAAAATAAAATAGTGCTCTGGTATCAGCAACGGAACTCTGAAGCAGTCGTGAATAACTAGATTTATATTCCAGTGTCACAGAGCTGATGTGTTAAAAAGTGATCAGTGTGGTTCAGAAACTTCCAGTCTCCCCCTGATTAAAGGCAATTCTGGTCCCACAACAGACCATATGAAGGAAATTCCAGGCTTAAACTGAGCTTTTGTTCACATTAACGAGGCAGTGTGTGTGATGTCAAATGCATGGCCTGATCTAGGTGTGAATGGCACTTTGGGACAAAACAGCTTGTCTTCTTTTTCCTGCCTCTCCCTCAAAACTCTTGAAGATCTCTGGCAAAGCCTTGCATGTTTCCAAGCCAAGAGCATCAGCAGATATTCAATGGTGTAAAGAATGGATGCTGTACTATTACAGTGAATTTAGATAAGCTGGATCCACACAGCTAGTGATCATTTTCCCTCACTCTTTGAAATTCCATGACAAAACAACTCAGTTTAAGTACTGACAATTACTGCACTGGCAGTAGGATCTACTTGTAGAATTCAAGATTGAAAAGCAATGAAAAAGGAAATAAATTAAGAAAAGTAAGTAAAAGACCTATTTACTTCCCTAGTTTCAGATATGCAGCTTAAATGAAATAGCCATAATTCTAATACACCTTGAATATACCTCTATATTTATTCCTATTTGTTACAGGGTTTTTTTAAACCCCACATGCGAGCACTGCAGCCAGAGTGCATTTATATTCTTGAGTGAGGAATTAGTGATACAGAAACGCCACAAGTAATCCATGCAGTGTCTGGGAACTTCAAGGTCTCTACGCAACAACTTTTGAATACAAGATGTTTATCATGTTGTGCAAATTATGGTCAAAATCCTGTAAAAAGAGCCCACGTTGGGTGCCAAAAAAGGGGTTGTGGTTTAACCCCAGCTGGCAGCTCAGTCCCACACAGCAACTCGGTTACTCCATCCCAGTGGGATGGGAGGAGACTGTGTGTCTATCCATACACATATGGAATCATGGAATCACTTAGGCTGGAAAATCCCTCGGAGACCATGGGGCCCAACAAGTAACCCTGCACTGCCAAGGCCACCACTGCCCCATGTCCCTAGGAGCCACCCCTACACGCCTTTTAAATTCCTCCAGGGAGGTATGTATTATATATCTGTAGTTGTATAAACACACAAATATAAAAATAACGTGCAGATTAAGTCAGTTACCTGTTCAACCTTTATGTCGTATTCTCCATGGACCTTTTTTCCACGAAAAGCCTTGGACCTGCAGGAAAAAAGGGAGAGAGAAAATCAAGGATATATGTATCTGTAATCAGTAGCTACAGAAAAGCTGCTTGCATGGCCTTCAAGTGTCTTAAAATTACATATACATAGTAATTGTATCTATCTACTACACATGCACAATTCTTTGTCCTTTGACATCCTTGTATTCTGAACATCCCATCAGGCAGTACTTGGTGATAAAAAGCATAGTGTGATTTTCAACTTTAAAGTGAAAACCTACTGGAATATGAAAACACACTGAAATACATGTTTCACAGTTATTTATTAATCTAAAAGGAGTTCCACTAAACAGGTGCAATCTTGCTCTTGTTAAAGTCAACAACGCCAGTGGAAATTACTTTCAGTGTGAACCACTTCCGAGCAACCACTCAGATTCATCTTAATCCACGTATTTTGTTTAGAAAAACGGTTTATTGGAAACACTGTGCTTAGAAACTTTACATTGTTTTTAAAGAAAGCATCAGAGGTACTGAAGACTTCTCAAATTTGCAAGTGCCTGGTTTATGGATCAGTTTTCCTTTCTCTAGACTATAACTTGAGTTGAAGTATTTAATGGGAAGGAGAGCTTATGAGTAATTATTGTGCACCAGGATTGCAGCAATAAAACAGAACTGAATTCCCTGATTTACTCTCCCAGGCCTAACAATGACATTCTTCTAGGAATTTGTCCCTTAGGCAGCATGGATCTGCTTTGGAGTAAAAGAGAAATTATTAACAAAAAGGTAAATCTGTTGATAAAAGGGAACTACTCTTAACACTGACATTGAAAAGGGATATGTTATCAGTCTCTCTGCACTTTCTTTGCTCAAGCCAAAGCTTAGAGTACCTTTCCCACTTGTATCACATGCAAGCACAAATTTGTTGCACAATCCAAAACCAGAACACCACAGAACATCAATCTCAAGTGTTAAAAAAAAGTAACTGTGTCCTTTTTCAACATCTGACAAAATGCTATTATATTACACAAAGTCCACTTCACCAGTGAAAGTATTGCATACCACATATTAAAACAATTTACTGTTGCTTATGAAAACTCTTATTCCCAACGTGGGCCAGAAGAGTTTCACCTCTGGTTTCAATAGTGGAAGAACCAAACTTTATAATAAACAACTGGAAATACTTCCTCTGGCAGAATATTTCTTAAGGACACCTTATGTGCTATGGATAAGGGATGGTAGAAAGCAAAAAAGGTGTTTACACTGAAATCATGCACTAAAATAATGCCCAACAATTCATTCTGTACAAATATGCAATTGATAAGAAGAAAACAATGAAGAAAGCATTTGTGTTATGGGTTTATACTGTATCCTGCAATAAATTCACATGCAAGATGAAGTTTGAAATCCATTGTTTTATCACAGGAGGTGCATTCTTACTGGATGTTACCAAATATTTTTGCCAACATCAAAAGTCAAAGTTAAATATCCTGTGGCACAGGTGTAACTTATAGAAATGTCATTAATCACTTTTTTTCTTTCTAAATCTGTTTTGAAATCCCACATTGGGAATATGAATATTAACTCTGGGAAGCTCTGAAGATGTCTGAACCTGCCTCAAGCTTGATAGTGCTGTTTATGTTGAAGGATCAGCTAGACCATTTTAATCTAACAGAGGCAGGATAACCTAGGTCAGTTGTGCCAGACCAGAGAGGAAGGTCTCACCATCAAAGATCTGCCTCAGGAGAAAACACCCAATTCACAAAGACAGCTCTAATGTCTCTCTGAAAAACTAAGATTTACCACTGCAGAAAATATTTCAAACTCCCATTCTGATCCCCATGAATTTAACAGCAATGTTCCTGTTGAATTCTGTTGGGAACAGGATGAGCTCCTGGATTTTATTTCCATGGCAGCAACAGGTGAGGTAAAAGCATTACTGGACATCACATGACACAAACTTCATTTAAATAGAACTATGTTCGCTACATTATAGTGTAGCTGCCTCTTGAACACTGAAAAATAAGCACAGAATAATACTCAGTTTCTTCAAAGCTGAACTGTAACTTGGCCATACACAGAGATAAAACCTCCCCCTGTGCTCACCTTAACAAACATCAGCAACCGATTTCTTCTTTCAGAAAGGAAATGGAACTGGGAGCCCACAGAGAGCCGAAGACAAGCTCTTCTGCTCTTTACCCCTAAGTCCATTGCATGTATTGGTTAGGGAGACAATGAAAATATTAGTGAATTATTAATTAGTGAGGTGTTATTCCTTTAAATTCAGTCTTTCTACTTGAACCCCATTTAGATGAGGCAACCTCCAAACAGCTAAACTCTGGCATGATTCACCTTTCAACAAATGACTTCAGCTTTGAAAATAAAGAGTAAAAGTAAGTACTGAAGTTAAGCAATCTGGGGCTTGCAAACAAATGCAAAATTGAGTCATTTAGAGACTTCATTTCAAAGCAGCTTTAAAAATAAGTTTTATAAAAATCCATAATATTCCATGATATTATCCAAAAGTTGAGCAAAACAGTACAAGAATTTATATTGATATCTCTAAAAAATAACTTACAGACTCACGACTCAGGCATTTCAGAAAAAATTCTAAGAAACTGCTGTGAAATAGAATCTAACTTTCTTTTTATTTACTCTACTAGGAAATAAAGCCATGCCCTGCTTGACTTGAACTTCCCATTTTCAATATAAGGAATGTGCAATCCTATCGTAAAGACATTCATTACATACTTACATTAATTTTTTATTTTTTTTTTTATTGTGGGGAGATGGGGAACAAAAGTCAAAGAATTTACAGAATTCCACCCAATCGTAGCTTGAAATTCCTATTAAGTCTTATTACTCTTGGTCCTGAGCACAGAACCTGCACATCAACTCTCGTTGCTTCCAGGGCCAGGCTCTCGTGTGAGGTGAGCTGTCAGCAAGAGTGAAGGTAAAAAGCAAACATGCCCCAATTCAGGGAACATTTGCTGTGCATTGTTGATTTCTTACATTGAACATGAGAAGAAAAGAAAGTAGTGCCATTACCTATCTGACACTCAAACACTGTTTTCCAAAGCCCAGCTGAGAGAAAGCAGACAGCCCTAGTAGCAATGCTGCCTACTGGAGTCACCAGCAGGACCTCCTACAGTCAGAATCTTTTCAAGATATATGTGAAATATTTATGCATTTTTTGCTTCACAACTCATTTTCTGGATGAAAACCTTGCACATTTAAAATGAAGCTATAGAATATGCAGTTGCCATAGATGCAGCCTAAACACGAACTCCTGCCACTCACTGAACTTTGGCAAGGACAACGAATTAAGCATTAATCATTAAAAGTGTTACTCCTTACTGATCTAATGAATAAAAAGACTGTACGCTCTAAAATGATTACAGTATAATAATTGCTACAACAGGACAAAAGTTTGTCCACCCTTTAGATCAGTAGCCCCCTCTAGAGCACACAAACTGCAGACTGCCAACGTCTGTAAACAGGGGTGGGATTCACTTCAGGCAGGGTAATGCACATATACACATACAAATGCACACAATATGCTCAGATAGCTGAATTTAATAACTGCAATTACCACACACATGTAAACATACTGACAGAGTAATGTCACACACGCAGCCAGACTTCATTGGACTCACAAAATGTAGTGGCAGACCAGAAAATGTTAAAGAGAAAGTAAGATCAGTCTTCAAGTCTGAATAAAAATAACCAATTCTTTAATTCAATTAAAAAAAAGACTTCTGTGAATACATGAAAACCATAAGAAACTGTTACAAAAAGTAAGCATATGCTAAGATCTGCACAGTATTTTCATTTCATGTGAATTAAACAACAATCTACTGAAAACAGTGGGAATGTCTCTCAACATCAATGTGCTCTGGATCTGAGAGCACCAACGTTTGCTGTGCTGACTTCCAACCAATCAGCCAGGCTAATAAAACTCATCCTTTGGAGCTGCTCTCATGAGGTTATCATGACTAAATAGAAGAGGATACTAAGAATACTGTAAACACATGATTTACAGACTTGCTTTTATTTACTTGTTCCATGTTTCTGCAACAAGAGATAGATAGGAGACTTACAAAAAATAAGTATCCTACTTAAAACCTGATTTTTAAAGACCGTGATACTCTTAAAAGTGTTACTCGGGTTCTGCAAAGACCTATTTGGATTTAAAACACATTGTTTTTGTTTCTGCAGTGTGAAGTTATATTCTTGGCACTTGACCCAGCCAGTGTTTCACTCTCACATAAAACACTTCTGTTTGCTCAAGCTATTACTTCATACAGAGATTGCCTCAGAAGAAGCAGACCATCACCACAAAATAAATGACAGAACACATCAAATGTGTCTTTTAGCTTTAGAAGTGCTCTCTGTTGAGTTGGATTTCATCAGATTAATGATAATCTCCATTACCAGGAGCCTGTAAATCTGCACAGCAGTACATTTTATTGGCTCTGAAACAGCACAGGTTATTTTAACAGGTTCCACAGCTCACATTTGTATCAGGCCAGTTGCATTTTGCTGTTAATCACTCAGCTGGAATCCAGTACAAGGATTGCAATGGCAAGGACACAAGATTGCTCTTTGGAGTCGTTCACAGTGTGAATAACAATTCACAGAAACCCCAACTGAAACTTGATTAATTTCATTAAAATACTTTTTTTTTCAGTATGACAGGCAGGACACAACTAATGCAGTTCTTCATTCTAAGTCCTAGTCTAGCCTTTTGAAGGGGAAAATGTGTGTTCATTAAAAAAAAGTGCTTCTGCCAGTAAGGTCTCAGGCTTCACTGTGTATTTTCATCTGAAATCACTGTCTCAACTACTCCTATAACAATCTTGTCAATCTGAATCTATGGAAAGAGAATTACTAGGAACAAAGGCAAGCATTTATGGTCCTGGTGTATCTTAGCACACGATGGAGTCATCCCAGATGGCCTAACCCTGGAACCTCTTACACAGCTAATTCTATCAGGCTACAGGATTTCTTCCTCACTGATCTGCCCACTTTTACTGGGGACCCTGAGAGCACAGCTACCCCAGCAGCTCAAACTGAACAGGGCACAGGAAACATCTGTAAGAATCACTGCTCCTCTGCAATGGGGCTTTCCTTCCCTCACGTCTGCAACTTGGAGTACAGAACTTTGTTAAATACTTGCTTATAAACCAAAGGTCCTGCATGCAGCCTCCTCTGCAGAGGCTCTGAACCCTCATAGCCTTCCCCCCTTCCTTCACCAGGGGTGGCTAAACTCACGACAGACCGCTGTAAATGCTCCTTGGTGGAGGACTTTCCTGCCCAGACAGTAGAGAGGCTGCCCAAAAAGATTCAGCTCTAAAAGCTTATTTAAAAATAAAGCATAAACCAACTAGAAATAAAGAACATAAGTTTATTAAGCATTTCCCTGTCAGTGCTTATATCCCTCTTGCTAGAAAGGTGGTGTTTTCCCACAAAAGTTTTATATGTAGCACCTCCAGAGGCTTCTGTAATCTCCAATTCAATCCCTTTTTTTACTCTCCTAATTTATTAGCAGCCTTCCCTATTTAACAAGTTCTCCCATCCCCTGGCATGTATCAGAATGCTATCTCCTTTACTCTGATGATGAAATTTTTGCAAAACACAGACCTTTTTTTCTTTCAAGCCCCCGAACCATATTTGTGGCTTTAATCTGAAGCCCTTCTATTGGTCCCTCAGCTCTGTGCCTAAACACAGTGTTTTCTCTAGACATCTAAATGAAGAAGAAAGTGCCTCCTACCCTTGGATCTCTCATTTGAACTTAAATTTTCTGGGTCTTTTGAGCAGTATGCTTAACTGAAAATGCCTCATTTCTGCCCACTCAAGGTGAAACAAATCCTCTTTCATACCCGAACACTGGTCTGCCTTTCAGCTGTCTCAAAAATCCCACCCCTCAGATTATGTAATATTTACCATTAGCCCACCCCTTCTGTGCAAGATTTATGTCATGATGTAACTTCTGAGGGCTTTTTTTTTTTTGCAAATTACATAACAAATGAGAGTCTTTTAAAATGTTCATTGCCTCATCAGTGGAAGACCTAGTATGTGATGCAACACATTATAACCTTTTCCAAATCTGTTAGTCTCATTAGAGGGACTCCTACATTTTCCCAGGGTTAGGGTCATAAAAATAATTGTATTCATGAGATGAACAGAAAGTTCCAACCTTTATACAGAAAAACATCACTAGCCAAATTACGAAATACCACTGCTCTGAATCCTGGTGGAGGTTTTAATGGTTCTTAGTGCTGAAGATAAACTTTGTCTTCTGCATCAGCTGCTCCAAGTTCCTTAATCTTACCTACCAACAGAATTACATTGCAAACTGAAGTAACAAAGTCAAACTTTTCATTTTCAAGTCTCCTACCAACTGAATTCACTCCTACTAGCCCATCTGCTGATAACCAAGACAGATTGGTACAACCTGTTAATGAGCAACCCTACTGTTTAGAATGGAAGGCACACTAAATTACCTTGACGTGACAAAAATGTCCCAGAATTCAGCCACTTATGATAGGAAAAAACCAAACCACCTAGAAATATAACGTAGATATATGTTAGTTTACTTTTCTCTTGTTGAAGTAAAGAAAATAAGGTGAGCCTAAAAGACTTTACACTGCCAGGTCATTTCTGCAACATCTGAAAAGCCATATAAACCAGAATGAACAGAAAGAATCTTTGAGACTGAATCCATATTGTCAATATAATCTTCAGCAGAAATTTATCTGCCTTCTATTTTTTCTATTTATACTGAGTTCTATAAGGTGTTTCAAATACCTCTAAGATGTGTGACTCTGTGAGGTAGGTAAACTTGAACCATTTGTGCCTGCAGACACTACACAGTGTTATTCACGTGCTGAGCTGTCACATTGTTTGGATTTTCACCGTTGAGGATCCTGAACTTAACTCAAAAACTGTATCTTGAAAACCTCTCCAGCTTGTTCCTCTCTGAGCTTGTCCTGTGGATGAGATTATGAATGAACAGGTCAATAGGTGTAAGAAGGAGAGGGAAGAGTGAAAGTCATGCATGTGTGGAGAGAGTGGGAGAGGCACATCTTTCACCCAGACCTTGGAGCTAAACCAGCTGAAGTACAACATCAAACCTTCAGTCCTAATGCCAGACCTTAAATCTTGTGCCCCAGGCAGGGACTAGACCTAGGGAAACATGGGGCAATGGGAGAAGGGAGGATTGCCTTGAGTGCCAGAACACCTTGTGCAGATACACACACACCCCCGGCCCCTGCAGAGAGTGGCACTGGTGCCACAGGCAAGGCTGGGTGTTCTCGGCCCCACCTGGGACCCCACAGGATTCCACCCCTGCAGAAATACTTCTGTGACTCTACCAATACTGAACTAGGTTTAAAGGAGCTGAAGATAAAAATATTTTTCACAATCAGCAGTTGCTTTATCTTTGGCTCAGATACCCTTTCATCTCCATCATGCAGATCCAGTCTCTTCCAGTTCTATCAGTAGTGTCATGTTGCAGAAATACTAGAGGTCCACTTTGAATAGAGCCCAAATAGGTGGTGTAAAACAGTATCTGATGTTTCAGCTTTTTTCATGCAACTGAAACTTATGCTTTTATGTTTATACTTCAGACAGTCAAGTGTTGCCCTGTTTCTCTGAGTGGATCAATGAGAACACCTAATTTTGGTTTAGCATCTGCTGAGATGCCATAAGGAAAGAGTATATGGCTTCTGCTGCCCTCTTCTGTAGGAAGAAATGTAGATCAGATTGGCTAAAAGCTTGTTTCCAATCAATAGATAAATGAGATAAATAGCTAAATAGATCCATGACCATCCTGGCTTTACCAGCTTTAGGGTACCCTCTCTTTGCAAGAGCAGCAGGGCCAGGCAGGAATCACACACAGGAGCTGGCTGGAAACAGTGAGAACACTTCAATAGTGTAAGTCAAGTGTCTGCCTGGGCTCAGTGACGGGCGTTAGGTATGACATGTATCATTAACCCAACTTGAAAATAGTTTTCATGCATTGTGTTGAGGAGAGCAAAAATACTAATTTATCAGTTATTATGGAAGAATGAGCCTCAGAAACATGCATTTTATCTACCCACTGGCTTTAGAGGAAGGTCCAGAATACTGCCACAAAAACCCAATTGCTTCAAGACATTCAAGTTACAACAGCCCTCCGAATAACATTATACTGATAATTCTCAGTGCAAATGGATACAAAGAAAACAGAAAATGTTTTTGCCATTATCACTTTTCCACTTTTGTTTAAGCTTCCCAAGTATGTTAGAAAACTAATCTAACCACCTTGTACTTTAAGATTTTACTTTAAAGTACAATCATATATAATTTTGTCTGTACTTCAAATACCCATCTTTGGTTTATTGATTTAAATATTCTCTAAAAAGCGAAATAACTAAGAGCTTGTGTTCCTGAGTTTTTTCAGCTTCCCATTACAGATAAGGGAACAAAAGAACTTTCTAATACTGCTGAAATCAGTGAATTATATTTTTCACTACAGTGAACTGGTCCCACAATTCATACTCTAGACAGGAAGCACTACCCATCCCTTCCCCAGGTGAGGCTGACCTTGGAAATACGGACTTTAAAAATCCCTACACAGAAAGAGTCCAAAAAGCTAAAAGTCAGGCAAATCTATTGGGATCTGTAACACAAAACAGACCCCAAGCCTCAAGGATGTTGTGACAAAGGGGGAGCCATCAGAGATGAGAAACAGGACTTTGTGACAGTGGTGTCTGACAGGCATTTCTGGAGGCAGCTGTGCAAACACTTGTTCTGCTCATAGTGCATCTAATTAGGAGCTGAACTGAAAACAAAAAATCTCTGTGAGAGAGACACACATTCATTTTGGTCTAATTATGCATTCTAATAATACAAAATCCCACAATGGCTCATACCCTCCTCATCATTTGCAAAACAAAGTGAGCTGAGTTTGTAGTGCTTCATGCACAGTGGAATCAAACAAGTCCCCCGCTATCCTAAGTGTTTGCTGTACATCTGCACGGGCTGCTCTAGGCAAGGGCTGCATCTCACTCGGGTCACGTCCAGCTCTGCAGTGGAGCAATATGGAGCATCCCACTGTAGCTCAGACTGGGAATTCTGAAATTCAGCAGTGTGCCAGTGAATTGAGCAGCAATCTCCCAGCGAGGCTGTGCTGCAAACCCCCAGCAGCGCCAAAGCCCTCCCAGCTGTGAGGAGCAGAGGCCACTGAACAGGAGCAGGATTCCAACGTCTCTCCCCCTTCCCAGATGAGCACTGTTTGTTTTGCACAACTAAATGCTGTCAAATCTGAGATTTATTGCTAAAAACTGGTAGTGTAACAGACATGAAGCAACTAAAATGCAAACAAACATTCTCTTTAAACATCTAGTCATGCTTAGCAATAGTTGCAATAATTACATAATTGAAGGATTCACATTTATAGAATTAATTTCCCCACTGACTGTAGGGATGAGAACAAGACCTGTTCTCTTTTACATGCAATAGCAAAGCCTGTTCCAAAATCTCAGAGGTTCCAGCAGGTCTTCACTCTAGGAGCTGTGCCTTACAAAGACTGCCTTACGCTCTCTTGGTGACACAGAGCACTCAGTCCAGGATGCTGAGCAGATGAACTGAACCCAGCCCTACGTCACCTCAGGGGCTACACCCAGTGGGAAGGGGCTGCTTTATGCTGTTGGTCACCTCTCTGCTAATGGATCCTCGGGCAACCATAAGTGTGGAATCCATGGCAGGGGTTCCTCTGGATGGCAGTCACCAGAGAAGGGAATGGGAGTGCTTTTCCCATGGACGTGCTGCCATTTGGCAAAGCCCACGGCAGGCATGTGCAAGCCCTCCTTACGTAACACCCAAATCTGCAGTGAGTTACTGGGAAATGAATTCACAAGTGAATTTATGACTCTGCACAAGGATAATCATCCTGGTGAGTAAACAAAACATGAGCAAACAACAGCACTTAGGGGAAGAATGTTCATGATTATTCTACAACAAGGCCTGTTGGGTCAAAAATTCAGGATGTGTTGAAAACCTCTCGAAGCTGGAGACCCAGGGTACCCATACTGCAAGTTTAATTTCCTTAAGGGAGAAAGGCTGCTACCCTCAGTTCAGTTTGCTACTGCATCAACACAAATTGGTCTGCAGTTATAGCACTGACTGCTTTGAGGAGACTTTCCCACCAAAATCCCAAAGACTGGCACACCACCAGTTTCTTCTAAAATCCTTTTTTTTTCACTTGAGAATGAAAAAAAAAACAAACCACGAACAAACAAAATGAGCAAGTAATCCCTACACTCTGAACAGCACAGTCAAAGGAAAATTCACCAGGATTTGCAGACATGGTTGTTAATTTTTTTAAGCAAGTCAGCAAATATTTCTGACTACTTCTGAAGTTGGTATTTTATGTATTTTCTCCTTTTTCACTTTAGAGGTTCATTGTTATCCCAAGAAGTTTTGATAACTATTTTCTGAAACAACATCTATTTTCTGTAGCACTCAGCAGCAAACTTGGTGAGCATTATGTTCATCAACTTCATTTTAAGCTCCTATAATCTCAGTTTCTCCATTCTTATGAATTGCTTTCTATATTCCATTGTCCAGCAGGTAATGAAAAATAAAACCTGCACTGCTGAGTTACAGACAGAACTGGAAATACTACTTTTGTGGGGTTTGGTTTTTGATTTTTTATGAGGTGGATCTCATTTTTTGATAATACAGTCATAACACGCACTAACAGTGCATAGCAAATAAGGACAGATTCCTTCATCAAGATTTATGGACAACAAAACCAATCTCAGTGAGTTTTAATGAAGGATCCCATGATTATGGGCATTTCTTCTAAATGCATTTCAAATTCTGTTAATTCAACCAGGATTATTTAAAAGACAAAAATCCTGCACCTCTGTACATTATTTTGTGTCTTCAGCCAGTTCAAGACTGCTCTGGGATGCTCACTGTCACTACTTTCCTGGAAAAGGAAAGCAAAACAAACCAAGATTCATTTCTACAATGTCTCATTTATGGAATAATGAATCCCTGAAATGAATCAAGAGCTTCTGCATGAATTGCCACCTCTTCAGAACAGACCAGAGCAGGTTCTCACCTACATCCAGTCCAGCACTGCCATCTGCTGGGAGCTGCAGCTCTGAAAAATCACTGGGAAAAAATATTCCAATTTCGAGTGCTCACCAGTTTGCCAATCAAAAACTATTAAAAAGTAATGGTGGTTTAATTTTAAACTGGAATATTAATCGTTGTAAATGAACTCGGAGCAGTGAGAGGTAATTTGAGCAGTAATTTCCATCTATTTTCTATTGCTACATATTGAGCTCTAATTCTGCTTCTGCGAACTTCTGAGGGAAAAGAAATAGCTGAGGTGTTTTCTCAGATGTACCTTAGATTACAATAAAACAAGTGAATTTATCACAACCCAAACTACAGTGCAGATTTCACAAGACACATTGGCACGGTGCTGGCAGTGGCCAAAAGCCATCACCACCTTTTTCTTTTACATTTTACCTCAGTCTGAGAGACTGAAAAAATTAAAAATAAATTTATAAAATGTGAATGCCTTGTTATTTAAAAAATCAGTAACAGCTACATTAGATTTCCTAAAATTTTCTTTCTCCCAGCACAGTATATCTCACTCAGTAAGTTGTGCTATGTGTGGAAGAAGAGGAACTGGTAAGATGCCCCTGCAATGTGAGAGTCTGTTGTGGTCCCCCATTATTGAATGGAACACCCCTGTGGCTCCCTTGGCTCAGACATGGCTCTTGGAACAAGCTCACCACATGTAGGGTTAGAGGGAAAGCAAAATGGAAACTTGTACTCAGAAACAAACATAAGACAGGTCTAGATATCAAAAACTGTGAGACAAAGAAAACTGGGAAATTCTTAGTACCAGTTTATGACCATTATTTTGCATCATTCATCCCAGAGAAAAAACAGGACACGTGGTCACTTTTAGTCCAGTTTATCATCTGGTATCTATATAAACAATAAAGAATAAAGCAAAACTACCCAGTTTTCATACTTTTAAAGAGATTAAATCTTAATTTCCCATCAAAGCAAGGCCTGGCCTTTTGACTGAGTGTCAACATCTTGACAACAGCCCTCAGTGACAGACAGGATAGCTGGGCACACTGGTGGCTGAACCCTTGTTCCTCTCTACCTTCCCTTGCTAACTTCTCCTCAAACTACATCATCCCCAGCACACACTCCTTATGGTAGAACAGCATGTCTAAAAGCAACTTAGAACATCCAATTTTCAATATATGTGCTCAGAAAGGAACAAATTAACGTAAGTAGCTCTCTCCAAAGCAGTGTCATTTCTTTGGTAAGCCTGACAGAAACCAGCAGATCATTATTGTACATTCAGACACAATTCCCTGTTAGAAAAACACCTTGAAAAAACACTTCCATGGCCCCGTCCCAAATTGGGCTGCTAAGGAAGAGCTAATTGGTAGGGTTTGATATTGCCCTTTCTCTCAGATGTTCCACAGCCTTCAGTGACACCTGCCCCGTGCCCAGCACATCCCGCAGTGTGGAGCAGAGTCAGTCCCTTGGGCTGGGTCACGGTGAGCTCATCCCTGCCTGTCCAGAACACACTGCACAGACAGAACCCCCAGTTGCTGTAACACTGCCAAAAAGCTGCCACTCCAATAACCAGAGTAGGCAAAAGAACAGAAATCCTGCAAAGCAAAGCCTTGCTATGCAGCTATTCCAAGGAGTCCTAAAACCTTGACGGAATGTGAATGACTGGGTCACCCTCAGCAGCACAGGTAAACAGAACAACTCCATCCAAGCCAGTACAGCGGGACTGAGAACACACACCTGCCCTCTGCATCCCAACTGCCGAGCTGGGAGTGAAAGGCAAACACGGAGGGATGCACAACCGGGGAAGGGAAGGATTTATGAAATAAAGGAAAGAGCAAATGTGACTCTTTCTAAATAACCCCTTTTTTAAAACACAATCTCCAAAGGTAGTGGGTGAAGCCTTCAAACTCTTCATCCTTTCTATACTTGTGTGAATCACCATATTTTGAATATCTTCTCTGGACTAATAGCTTGAAGAAAGCAGTTCTTTTAAGGGCTAAATTCAAACCCATAATACTATGATACTTTGATTAATTCTCAGTTCTAATATGAGACAGTATCAAATGCATCACTTGATTTAGATTTTACTGAGGTTTTTTTTGGTACTATCCCCCTATAAAAGGTATTACAACTTTTTGTCTCATCTCTGGATTCAGTTTCTTCCTCCTTTTCCCTTCTTCCCACTCACCCACCCCCCCTGCCCCCATGGATTTAAGACTTGAGAGCTTGAACATTTCTCAATCACAATGTTTATCCAAAATTCATATTTCATTATCACACCTATCCTTTTCCTCATTCTGTAGGAAGGCTGTAGCTCTGTAAGACGATCTCAAATTCTTTATCCTGTTTGCCTAGGATGGAGTAGTCCTGGCAACCAAGTTTAAGTAGACTCCAAGGACTAGCAGTGTCTTGAGATAAAATTCCTCTCTCAAATTCCGCAATATGCTCCTTTCTGAGCACAGGCAGAAAACCCATTAACCTGAACAGATGGGAGGTAGTCTGTGGGCAGGCAAAATCTGTTCGAGCATAAACTTAGACTGAAAAAAATAATTAAAAAATCTGAGTCACAGGCCTGGTAAGAATCATAAGATTGGCTTAAGAGATCCCTAAATTTTAAGAGAAGCATATATTTTAAAGGAAACAGATATATGATTATTTTTATTTGTTGTATGTTTTTGATTCCCTTCAAAGGAAGTGCACACTTATTTATCGGAATGGAGAACTGGGTCCTTACTTGTTTACAAAAGATGTAACCTTAATTAAAAAAAAAAAAAAGATGCTTACAAGAAAATTTTGAGTGCTTGGAATATTATGGATGTTAATAAACTGTGCTGGTTCATTCATAGATGTGGAAAAGCAATTGCCAGACAAACCAGGCCATGACTGGCCCAGCTGTGATGCCACGACTGTTGTTCAGCTCTAATTCCATTGCAGTACAACCAACATTAAGGACACAAATCGGGCCCAAAGAATGTATCATTATGTTCCTTAACTGTTAAACTTCCTCTAAGATACAGGAATTTTTTTTTACCTGAAACTTGCTGAAATGTGTACTTTTGATTACTAAACATGTACTTTTGATTGATCAAAACTTATCCAATGAATTTGAAATTGTCACAGCTTGAAAAAGAAGAAAGAGGCATGAAATTCCCAAATCCAACAAGGGAGATTAAAATCTGCCATTATTCTTCTTTTAACTTGTAATACTCTTTTTCCAGCACAGTGTTTTGGATCTTCTCGAATGATCTGCTGACACTGCTGCAAAAGAGCTGAGTCTCCTACTGACAAAATTATCTGTTTTACACAGAAGTTGTACCCTGGTTCTTACACCTTCCCCCCCAGTCCTGCTAGCAAAGCATTTTTTATGCAGTGAAATGCAGGCAGAGTAAACACACATTTCCTGTGTGCTTTCTGCTCTCTTCCTGGTCACTTAAAACACTGCTCCCACTTTTCCATGCCAGACTTTCTAACAGCATGTCAGATGGCCACTACCAGCTACTTTTCCAGTTCCCTTTCCTTTCTCAGGTTCTATTTCCTTTCTGCTGCTTTGTATTTTCCCCAGCTGTTTCAGAGGTTTTTTGCTTTCATCCTCCATGTATGGTCAGCAAAGTACTTAACACCAAGTAAAAAACTTTTGTAGTATTTTCTGCAGTTTTGACTTTACTTGCAGTGCCTCTGTTTCATGTTCAATTATTTCAGCAACAGAAGTCTAACCTAAAACTGAAGAGGTGGGTGTATGTCTGTGCATGCCTATATATAAATGATTTACACGTATATACATACAATGCACATATATGTATATTCAGAGTGTATCACTTTTCCTTCAGGGACTCGTGAAATCTCTGGCTTTCGTTTAAAGAGTGCAAGTACTGCATCAGAGTCCAGAATCACTATTGGTGGTTTTACAAACTATCACCACAAGGGCAGAAGGAAAATGAACACAGTGAAACCTCCCGTAACAACCACTTCATCATCTGTTGCTCAACCTCCCAATAAAGGCAGAGAAAAAATATGCGTAATGACGAGGCTTCATTTTTTTTAACGCACTATGCCAACAATTTATAGCTTTCTGCATAAATTGTACTTTTCTCAGGCTTCCCATTTCCAATCAAATTCAGCCCAGAATGCCCAGACTGCCCCAATGCAGTCTGCGGAAACTTGTGGAACTGTCCACATCAACATGACATGGGAGCCCACAATGCTGATGGGGACAGGCATGAAGAGAAGGATGCAGGAGAAGGAGGGAGCTGGAAGTAAAGTACCAGTAGAGCAACAGGGACACTGAACAGTGATTTTTCTTGCTGTCCCAAGAACATTTGTGCAGTCAGAGGAGCAGCAGGGAGGCAGGAATGGGTGAGGATGGCCTCATAACTTTAAATGACAGCAATGGTAGGTGACCTTAAAGAAGGACAGAAATTGATTCACTAAATCCAGCTTTGTGCAATTTGTTATTCTGCATAAATAGCACAGGAATATTTTTATATTTTTGTATCTTTATATTAATATAAAATATATATATCTTTCACTCTCTTTATATACATAATTTTTACTCCAATAAACTATTTTATTTATATATATTATATACTTCTTTATTCTTTAAAAATAAAACAAGAGAAAATCATTTCATTAGCTTGCAGGTATAAAACATAATTACAGCAAATGGATATAACGCCTTTTAACAAGTGCGGTTTTTGTTTTGTTTTGTTTTAAATAAGAATATAATTATACTAACCAAACTTCAGAAAAACATTTATTGGAGTAAAAATGCTGGACTTGGAGAATCCAGTTCTCCCTGTGGATTCTGACTGATCAGCTCTCTGAAGATCTTTATCACCTGAATTAATACAGGTTCGCAATGCCTGGTCAGTTATTCCATCATTGTCATCTGAGACTGACAAGAAAAGGAAAATTAAAACTCAATAGATTTCATTGGGAATGCCACAGGGTAAGAAGGTTAAGGGCTAATTCTGAATCATCAGTAGCATTATCACCACCCAAAGTTTGGCATTATGAAATCCCAAATGCCACCATAAAAAGCCCTTTAAATAAACCTCAGCTATGAGCTGAATACAGATGAGGACAATGGTTGTGCTCTTCTTCCTTTGCTGTGAGGCTGAGATCTGCACACGGGAGCAAATCTGCCACTAAGCTAAAAAGAAAAGGAAAGAGAAAAGGAGAATTAGCTTTAAGAAGTTCCTGCAAACAACTGAGTTCTCTTGTTCTCTCTCTTCAAGAAATTTCCAAGCAAGTCAATCCTTAGGCCAGAGAAAAGAACACAATTTACATAACCCATTTCAACATCATGTACATGTTCCTTACTCTGAAAAACAGCAGACTACAAAAGAAATAAGCTAATGTTTTCTTATTTAATTTTAATCATTTTATCTTACTATAAATTCATATATTTAAACTAGATAGGGCAGGAAAATCAAAGCAAAAACACAGGTCACTTAAGAGAACAAAATAAACAAAAAAAAATTGCAGTTTTATAGGCACAAGGGAACAAGAAGATGCCTCTAAGAAACCTGAAAGGTTGACTAACATGTACTCCTAGTAAAGCAATTTATCTCCTTTTATATAAATTCCTCTCTCAGTTAAAAAAGAAAAGCATTACTTCAAAAAGGATTTCTTCAGGTGGAAAAAAAGTCAGTACAAGGTTTTGATCATGTAATATATTAAACCAAAATGATTCTGTTCCTTTATCAACATGACTCACTGCACAAGTTGGTGCCATGGCCATGAGTCTCTCTCACACTGCTTGTGCCTCTGAGGAGGACGTCAAACTCAACAATAACTCTGACTTTCACACAGCAATAGCAGAGTACCTGCTCCAACATTCCAGTGTGTACACAGAGAATATTTATGGCAGCTCAGGACAACATCTGTTCTGACCAATGCTCGTGTCCCATTACTTTGAATGGAAGACATTTATGCCTGAATTTTGGATAATGAGACAGACAGGGCCCATTACCCCAACAGGTGATATCACACCACCACCACCCACGGAAGGCAACTGCAAATTTTGGACCAACAGCACAGGCAGTTTCAATACCGGCAACCTTTCCTGTATTTCAGCTGAAGGCAAAAAGCCCTCAGAATGAGATGTATCCACATCTCCAAGACAAACGTGTGAGCACTGAGGCCACTGCTCATTTCTGCCCACTGCACTTTTTATTTGGGTAATTTGCTTAGTTAGTTTGGTAAGGGAACTGCATGAATACCTGCATGTCACGGGCCAGCTTGTGCCTGGCAACCTGATACACCAGGGAATTTCAACAACAGAAGGGAAATGTCTGCCCAGCAGAAAGACCACTCTTTACCCCTAAACATATTCCACGCAACTTCCAAATAACTGGAAAATCATTAACACAACTGATATGTATTCGATAAGAAAGATATGCCTGATTGTTCAAGATGCTTTGGGCAGAACGATGAACAAAAATCTGATACCAAACTCGACGTATTCACCTTATATATGAACCCACTACTCTTAACAGACTTCCTTGTTACTGACCTGGGCTTGGAAACAGTAAATCTGAGTGGCATATTTATTATTAACACCATATTTGATGAAAATCTCATTTACAGGAGATGAGAATGGGAAAAAGTGTTATACCTCATAACATTTGGGAAAACACAATTTTTTAAAATAGGAATAAGAAAAGGAGAAAGCATTTGGCTTCATGTGCCTTCATTCTCAGAACTCACACATTTTAAAGCCTCATATGTTCCAATAAAGTAGTAGTCTTTCAGGGACTTCGTTACTTTTAAATGCTTAGGATTGACAATACTGCTGGTTTGTCAACATTCTGGTGTGCATGAACAATCCAGACAAAAAAGATTACCTATATTTTTCATTACTTCATTGCTCTGGGGAGACAGTTCTTCACAAAAATAAAATAAAAAAAAGAAGGATTTACCACAGCAAACAGGCCATTTTTCACTACATGTTTTCCCCTGCTGAAATTTTTATTATGGCTTCAAAGACCGGCTCGTTTTAGAGATTTCACAGCTGAAGGTGAACCAGCAGATGTCCGTCCCTCTCTGAATAGTTACTAAAATGGGCTGATTCCCTCCTTCTCTGCCTACATATGGCTTCCAGCCTCTTCCAGTGAGAGCCCTGTCCCAAAGAGCACATCCTTTGCACATTACTCTACCCTAAAAGCATCGTAAAAGGGGAGCTGTTTATTCCTCCTCCAGCCCATGTAACCACAGATGCTAATCTTAGCTGTCACTCTCATTTTATATTGTTCATGTTGTGTGGGACAAGGCGGGTTCTTGGCTTAAAGGCACGCTCACTACAAAAAAAATGCCACCAAAATTCAGTCCTTGCACATTGCAAGCATCCTTCAGATACCATTGGCCTTAAAGCTTGATTATTAAATTAGTATTTAGCCACCATTTTTTGTTGTAATTCCAGCAGTGCAACACATCTTCTAATATTTCATCATCCTTTGCCTTAATTGTAAAACTAAATCTATGATGGTGATACTCTTGGGGATGGTCCTGTGCAGGGCTAAGGGTTGGACTTGATCCTTGTAGGTCCCTTCCAACTCAGCATATTCTGTGATTCTGTGTTATTTCATTCTCTTTCACACATACACAAATGTCTTTATTGTGCTTGAAAATATAAAGCAAGCCCTCAAATACGCTTGGCATGAAAATTACCAGCCACAAAATCTCCTTTGGTCTACAGAATTTATGTAGCAAGACAATGTAAATTCTTGCATAAGTCACTCAGTTGTGAGGGTCTCTTTGCTTTTAGATAAATCCTTTTGTATGTGATTTAATGATTATGAACATAGCAAAATTGGGCAGTTTTAATTAGAAAAAAGTCAGTACAGGTGGCACTGTAATAAAGCCTACAGAGAAAAAAGCTCCAAGGAAATAAAAATACAGAGCAAAGCGGGGCTTGAATGACAAAGCTCATTTTACTGACAGGGGAGTTAAAAGGAACAGGGACAAAGGGATTTCCAGGCAGTGCCAATTCATTTGGAATATGAGCATAAAGGATTGGCAGTGATTCTGTAAAACGTGATGACTCAGCCCTTCGCCCTTTCTCTTCTATCCACTGGGATGCTGCTCAAACCTGAGTGGCTTCAATTACCATCCCTACATTTTTCCATTCCTTTTACTCTTGCAATGAAAATGGTACAAGTTGATTAAGGCACCTGATAAAAGCCAGGACACATGGCAAGGTCTGCTGCAACCACATGCACCAGGTCCTACAATAACCTGTTCACAACAGCATTAAAAACTAACAGGACTTTTTCACAGCATCTTGCTGATGCATTTTAAATCAGTAAATTTAGTCAATTTTAAGAAAGGATAACTGGTTTCCTTCCCCTGAGAACATAAGTGGATCCAAGTACATGTTACACCAATTTCCTTTCTTTTGCAGCCACACAATCTTATTAAAGCTGAAATATCACATACGGAATTACAAGGAAAGAAAAACCCTAACCCTTATAAAACTATATTTATGCCCAGCAATCTTTAAAACAGCTTAAACTGTTTTTTCTAGCAGAATCAACTTTCTAATACAAAGACTTATTTCACAGATCACAAAATAAAACCGTTTTAAATGGATCTAAGATCAACACTTGCTAAATGATGGCCTTCCCAGTTTCTGAAGAGGATCTGGATTTGTATTTTCTAATAGCTACCATATTTTAATTTAGTCATTGTTGGGAGAGTAATGGCCAGTCTTCGCGAACGAAGAACAGGGGAAGGTCTTTACACCTTCCAGCCTGCGCATTGGATTTTTTAGGTGAGACACAGTGTGCGCGGAACTGAGCCCAC
>JAWMRA010000023.1:18830928-18849225 GCA_035584735.1 Pseudotriccus pelzelni | reverse complement strand
TCTGGGGCACAGGGGGTGACTCCTGGGGATGTTCCTGTGCAGGGCCAGGAGTTGGACTGGATGATCCCTGTGGGTCCTTCCAGCTTAGCATATTCTGGGATTCTGTGAAATCCATCAGGGATTGCTAAATTAGAGGGTGCTGATGTAAATATGTCTCTTAGTAAAAAAAAAAAAAAAAAAATCACTTGAAATTAAAAATGGTTAGATGCTATAATTGTGATTGTGCATAAACATCACACTCAGAAGAGGGCTTTTTTAATTGACTGGAATGTGCAGCCCTGGCTTACAGCTGCTGGAGATAAGTATCTGCTGCATAGAATAGCAGCTTCCCTACATGTAGAAGTTACCAATGTGTGAGTTCTTTCTTGTCTTTCACATCCACAGTTTATTAAACTTCCTCACAATTCCTGTGTTGTAACAGATATTTCTACTGCACAGTATCTAATGTGTTTGGATAAAATTACAATTGGGGATTATGCATGACATCAAACACTGTGGTAGGGTTTTTCCATACTGGTCAGCAGCGCTTTGACAATTGTAATTGATCATAAATAGAAGTTAGGGCTTTGAAAAAACTGCCCCACCTCCAGGGCTGGTGACTGCAAATGATCAGGTGAATCTTGGATGTGCCATGGGAAATATGGCCCTTATCACGCAGGTTTTAGAAGGAAAATAGAGAGGTTGAAAATAGAAATAATATCCTTCCTTTTGTAGCTCCTGTTTTCCTCTTTATGTGGGTATTTGTGTTACCAGTAAAGTCGGGGATTTGGGTCTTCTCTCCAGACAGCAACTGAGCACAATATTTTCATTTTCACATTTCCAGGAGTAGTCAAGCTGCATCCCAAGTGTCACTCCAACAAATGGCAAGCCCATACCTTTGGGACACATGGCTCAGAAATTTAATTCTCTTGCAGAAACTTCAGAAGATTCTTCATAGTGACTGTGTGAAAATCCCATCCATATACAGTGACAAACTCAATTATGTAACAAAATCTGTTTCAACTGTAAAAGCCTATCGAATCAGTAGTGAGCAGCTACAAAAGACAGAATAAATACGACTATGAAAAATCCTCATCTCTTCTGTAAGACTCTGCACAGACATATACAGAGATTGTAGTGCTTCTGTTTAATGAGCCAGACCTAAACCATTTTCTGCTGCTTTCAATTTCAGTCAGTTTCTGTAATAATTTCAGAGCTTGTTTTGGAGGCTTCATTTATTAATTGGCCTGTCTTTAAAAACGACAATGACAGCTCTTCTACTTCCACCATTTAGCTCATTTTGTGCATCCCATATTTGCTTAAAATAATCTAAGCCACGTCATTAGGTATAGTAGCAAGAAGGGAAAAAAGCAAAACAAACAACAAAAAATCAAAACAAGATATAAACACATACTTGAGGAGAGGAGCAAATTCTCTGAAAAATGTTAGTCACTTAAAGCAAAAAGGGAAGATACACCCATTACATAAAAGCTAGGTGGAATCTTCTAGAGCTCTTGAAAGAAATCAGTCACTGTATCTGCTAAAATTACCCAAGTGTACTTAGGCATTTTTCAGATCTCTGACATCTCACCAGAGGTTCTTCACGAAAATAAATTCTCCTAGAAAAAAAAGACAAGTCTTTGGATGGACTAACACTTTGAATAAATAAGAAAAGGTTAGGAATCAGTGGGCAGTTTTCACCAAGAAGCAATATTAGTAAGAAGAATGTTTAGTGGGAGTGGTACTGTTTACCACTTACAGAAATGTTCTGCAAGAAAGAGTGAAAACCACTGAGTATTGAAAAGGTGAAAACCAGTGAGTTTTCCAGTGTAGTAAAATCCAAGCAGTGTTCAAGGATCTCACTGAGTGATGAGGATGAAATTCAGGTCACAGTGTCAACAAGTTCAAACCAATGCATAGTCAGGAATAATTACTTTTGCTTACTCAGTTACAGCTTTAAAATTAGCTGTTGCCTCTCAGATAAGCAAGGTTGTTCCTGGTCCTGGATGAGGTCAGGCTGGGTGTGCAGCTGGCCTGAGGACAGAGCCCATGTCTCTCTGGGTGCTATCGCAGTGCTGCAGTGTCTCCTGAACAAATTCCTGTTAACAACCAATAGCAATATCCCAACCTCCAAGCTGGGGCTGCTGCCCCTGGTTTTGCTCCCTTACAGGTTTCGGCCAGTTGTTTTTAAGCTGCCCTACAGACAGCTGGAAGCTTGTATCAGATGTCAATGTCCCCTCCTGTATTTCGCAGCCACCAACTGACATATCTTTTATTAAGCCATTTAATTAAAAACAAATGCATTTTTACTCTGTCTTCCACAGCAAGTATTTCCTTTTGGTTTTGAATGTCACTGCTTCTCACGTTACAGGAGCTCAGGTAATCTCCAGAGAGCCTTCCCAGCCAGTGCTCTTCTGATGGCTCACTCAACAAAAATTCTATTCCTACTGGCTTTTGCCTGGATGATCACTACAGAAATATTATCTTAAGTTATATTTTTTGATATGACTTACATGAATGTTCTTATGCTCTCTTTCAGTTGGAAAAATACCTCAAGTGAAGTTTGGTTTGACATCCCTTGTGCCAGTCCCTCTCCCTAGTGACTTCCATCAGACAGGATTTCCTGTGCCTTGCTAGAGCTGCTTGTGCTGCCTTTGGTTCTGGCACTATTTTGTTTAGCACTGCTTTAGGCCTCTGTACATTCGGTTGAACCTGGGTAAGAATAAAGCTCATTCAGGTAGAAGCAATACTCAGAGGACAGATTATGGGCATTTAGTCCCGTTAAGTACAATTACCAGGCAGCAAAAGCACTGTAACAGGAACATTCAGGGGTCCCTTCCACTCTATGATTCTGGGCCTGAATGGTAAATTGAAAGGGGTATATAAAGAACTTCCTTTGTGAATATTAAATAGTTTTTCCGTATAAAAATCTGCAACAATACTGGAAAATTAATTTTGTTTCATTTAGAATGATTATCCACATCTCAAATTAGCCCTTGATGAAAGATTCTGATTTTTGCTCATCCAAAACACCACCATTACTAGAGAATTACTAAAGAACATAAGAAAACTTTCATTGTTTACCCTCTCTTAGGATAAGATATAAACTGAGATATTTTTATGTCAAGATTCTCTCACTAAAAGATTCCTACCTCTGGAAGTTATGAAATAGATTCTGTTCTCCAAGGTCTTGTGCAAGGCTGTAACTCACAAACTAGCATAAATTCCATCAGTCCTCCTTCTGGAAAACAGTCAGAAAACTGGGTTGTTTCTCCTTTAATTAGAATGTAGAGGGCAGAATTGAGAAACTATGGCACATTTATCACTCCATATGTCAGTGTAAAAGAATGCCAAAGAGACTCAAGCATTTTAAAAGATAAATGTGTCACACAAGTGTTTAGACTAAGCTAAACAAATATTTTCATCCTGTTTTAAATCAAAACACCTATGATCATAACGTGCTTTTCTCCATCTCTTTTCATTATCGTTTTCTTAAACCACTATGTAATGTAAGCCTGATTTTTTTCTACCCATAAAAAGGCAATTGTATCTTAAAAATATTCCCTTGTTTGTTTGTTTGTTTTTAAATTAATGTCCTGTATGACTCACCATTTTTCTACTGTTTTTATCAGTCTGTCCAGCCAGTCTTTGGTTTGTTTTTTTTAAGCTCTCAATATTTTCAGGCAACTGGTCTGTTACAGCAGAGTTAAAATCCCCTTGAAAACCACTTCTACAGTTTCAAAGAGATGACTGTTTAGACATAGGTAATATAACTTTTTTTAGCATAGGATGGGAAAATTTAATAGTCTCTGTTTACTGAACAGCTCTGACTCATCTTGTGCAAGCTGTCTGTGCTCTCAGTGAAGTGGAGCGGGGGAGAAGTAAAACAAAAGTAAAATAGTGTGTGTGAGAGAGCAAGAGAAAGCTAATGTGGACATGTCATTAGAGACTGCATTCTAAATTATACACAACAGGGAACTGAATTAAGATCTAAAATCCCCAGTGTTAAGTGTTGTATTTTCCATGTTCAAAGAGCAAAACCACGTGCTGACAATCTAATTGGTACTTTAGAGAGGAACAATGCAAAGGTAAAACAGCATCACTGAGATAGAAGCAAACTACGTGCTCTGCGTCTTCTCCCAGGCCTGGCTGCAAGCAGCATATTTATGTTTCAAAGTAGCACCGTTTTCACCACCAAAGAGCACTGATCCCACTGCAAACAGCCCTAAAACATCCAAATCCATCTTACCACGGCCAAACTTTGCATCAAGCAGGTGGAAAAATTCCCAAGGCCAGTGAGGTTAAAGGGAAGCCCTCCCGATTTTCCGTGGATTGAATTTGCAGTGAATGAATCCCATTCAATTGGAGGCCGGAACTTTCTGCCATTCCCAAAGTGTGATGTCGATTCCCAGCTGCAAAGCCTCCACTGCAGCCTTTCCAGTCACTCTGCTTGGATGTGGAGCATCCTGGAGGATTCATTGTCCGTGGATTTCACCCCAGACATCCCACCAGTAAGTCAATGCATCTACACAGGAACTGGACTGAAGGGGCTACAGCAGCTTGTGCTGGGCCTCGATGCAAACTGTGGTCTGGAGACCCCAAGGCTGGTGAATCTCTGAGAAACAGAGGGTGCCACTGTGGCAGCTGGGCACTGCTGGGGCCCCTCAAATCCTGGGGCCAGCATAGGGCCCCTCATGATGAGAGATTCATTGAGGGGCAATGCTACTTTCCTTCAGAAGTGTGGCTAGTCCCTGCAGAAACTAACAGCGATTTACCTCCTAAGGTTGAACTGATAAATGGAATTCTGTAAAGTTGGTTGAACTGATAAATGGAATTCTGTAAAACTCTTGTAAACATCCCTGCCATGCATACAGTATGGCTCAGTCTTCAGAACTAATATTTTACTGTCAATCACACAGCTTGGCAGATGGAAGTGAGAATATAATTTCTATCCCATCTCAGCCAGTTCATTGCAAAAGGCTGCCATTTAGCTTTCCCTTCAGTGCTGTAGATGATGGATGGATGGATGGATAGCAGATTTTTTGGATCACAGAACAGATGAGTGCTGAATACACACTATGAAGAAAAACTTCCATGTTTTATCCGAGAGAAATCATTAACTTAGTGAAGCCAGGTGAGTAGCCCGGCTTCCAAGTAACAATTTTCCTAATTTCAGAGACACTAAGTCATTAAGTAGGATTTCAATTTACAAGTCCATCTTATTTGTTTACTTCAGTATGCTAACTTTGAGACACAAACAAATTATGGCTAATGAATTAATATTAATACTTCAATTAAATAATGCTTTAATCACTAACTGCTGTGATAAGGATTTCTGAAAAGGCCACACAGCCTGTGTTTACTGTATTTATCCAGTACTTTTCAAAAACACTCTACAGGAACACTTAAGATTTTTTCACTCTTACAGATTTGAAGAAATTCTGTAACTTAGCCCAGCACTGTTATTCCTACGCTACTCATGGGAATGGTGGAATAGCAGAGCCTGTATTTCTGACTCCAGTTTAATCTGTTGCTTTGGTATCTTAGTATTATGGCTAAATGGTGATCTCTGCCTGCACTCAAGCTGCTGGAAGCTCTAAAGTTGCAGTTTTCATAGTGCTGAGACCAAACGATTCTATGAAAATAAATTTTCCAAAAGCAGGTCTTGTCTTCTGCCAATGCAGGGGGAGTTGCCCAGCCACTGGGGGAAAGCTTCTTAGTCTGTATTTGGTAAATACATGCCAATGAGAGTCAGCCCAAACAACAGATTTTATTTAAAGGCTGTACTTACATTTTGGACACGCGGCAGTGTCCTTCAGTCATTGTAAGAGTCACCTGCTCCATCCATCCACTCATCAGCCTGTTTTGAAGTGTGTTTCTCTTGAAATGCATATCTGTTTTCCTCATTCTAGGTGGGAAAAAAATTCATTTTGTGGGTGAAGGTTTAAGCAAAACTTTTGCATTACTTCATTATAAAGTAGTTTTATTTGTTCACCATCGAAGGCGTCCATACACTTTGCTGAAAAGGGTATATTAGATCCGACTTACCATGGTGGTAGGCACCTTCTCACTTCCTGCTCAAGGTGCTAGCAGTGTGTAAGAATATTCTTAAACATCAGTTCCAGAAGGATAGAAAACACCAGACATAACTTGTAAAAGGTAAGAATCGGGCCCAAAAGAATCAGGTTCAAGTTTGTTTGGAACCACTGTTTAACAGTTTGCTCAGCTTTCATGCTGCTGTTCACTGTCCCACTCCCTGAGGTAACAGACAACCCCCAGCCAGGCTGCCTAAATGCTGCAAGTCTATAAGAACTAGGTGACTAAGGGAATGCTGGCTTAGCATTGCATCTTGCTGCTCTGCAAGAGCCAGCCCTGCTAGTGAGTATTACCTTGGGAATATCCACCTTGCATAACTACATTTCCTCTCCAAGGACCTGCAATATGTTCCCAATAGTGTTCTATCTTATTAGAGCTGAGCAATAACTAAGTGCATAAGTGGTCAATGTATGTCTGAGGGTGATTTTAATCTGCATGACATTTCTCTGTTGCATCATCTTAGTAAAAGGAAACACAAAATCATCAAAACTGCTTTGTTATAAATCCTGCTATACTAGCTGAACTGATTTCTTTATTCTTTCCCCTTACACACATATTTTCTTCTCTCCAGAAGAGTTTGTATGAACAGAAAATAAGTCCCATTGGACTGCCGGGAAAAACCCTGATTTTCAGCTGCCAGATGAAAAACAAAAGCTTTCCAGATATTTTTATGAATACGTATTATAATTTATTTCCCCACCTAATGTCAGAAAGAAATAGTATGTTCTGAAAGTGTCCTGCAGAGGAGAACGATTTTGAAATTAAAAATCCAATACCTTGTTAGACCCACTGAGGTTTTGCAGAGCACCATAAAGATGTAAAGTTCTGTATTTTCCTCCTCCTCTTGATGAGTCACTGCTTGTGACATGGAGACGTTGTGCAGACTTAATGTCTTTATGAAGATTAAGTAATCTTATGAAATACAATTAGAATAAATATATACTTGTCAATTTGTAATTACATTCGGAACCAACGTCACATTAACAGAAAAATTAGAATGTAGCAGTAGAGAAATGGCCTGCCAATTCCCCCAGTCTGGTCCATTTCCCTGCAGCAGCAGGCAGAGGTTCAGAAGACAGCTTTCCTTTCTGAGTTCAGCAGTAATCAATTTATGTCCCAAAGCAAAAAATGGGAGCATCAGCCAGGCACTAGTGCTGTCTCCAGAAATAAAGGGATGTCTGGCTCATATGGCTACTGAATCAGATGCATTTCACTGGCTCCATGGGAGGGTGTTTCTGGAGAAGAGTTTTGAACAGGAAGAGTTCTGTGAAGCGTGAATTAACTCCTGTTCACTGGTCATTACATGAGCCAAGGAACACTGGAATAGAAGAGTTGAGGTTTGGGAACTACTCTACAGAATGCACTGCTTAGGCAAGGCCAGGCATGCAGTCCACCCAGACCACCCCCAAAGATTTATCATAAATTGATCTTAAATATCTAGACTAACATTATTTTTGCTATTTGACTACCTCTTGTATCTCAGTCAACTAACTCTTAGTATTCATCTTACTTAATTTTCTCTGGAAGGCACAGCTTAAAAGCATAACTGTTTAGAGCCAAAATTAGGTACCACTACTTTCATCACCACTTCTACTTTTTTATGTGATTATGTCTGTCACTGGGGGAAAAAAAACCCCAAACCAAAACCCACGAAAGTGCTGCAGCATTCTGTGTATTTCTCCAGGACACACTGCTGCAGGATTGCAAATGCTAAGAATCACCTCTAGCATGGATTTGACTTGCAAGCAAATGCAGTATTTCTTCAGTTCTCTAAAACAAGTGAATCAATACCAAGAAGCAATCAAATACGGGTTTGTCTGATATTTTTAACTCTATAGAAATAACGATTGCTAATTACTACACCCAGTGCTCTGTGTATTTAATGACAAAATTTCCTCAGGAGCTTGGCACTTCACCTTGATTCAACAGTGAAATGCTCCTGTGTGTACATAAGAGGCATTTTGCATATCAAAGGTTCAGTTATTTCACTCAAAAGAATATTTGATGTCTCCACATTCACTATTGCTGCAAATTATATGTACAAAGTGTGTGTGAAATGAGGTACCTGTGGTGGGGCTGGGCAAAAGGGGAGCAGGGGCTGCAGGCAGACAGCTCACTTAAGAGGTGCAGGAACTCCAAGCAGCCTGTTTGAGGAAGAGATCCAGTGCTCTCACTCCTGCAGATCGGTGATCAGGCAGATGCTGCATGCGTGACTTAGAACAAGGGGAGGGCAGTCAGTCACTTGGACATGCTTATGAGGAAACTTCTAAACCCATTTCATTTGTATCAGCAATGACACCCACTGCTCAGAGAAACTAATTAGATAAGGTTGGAAATTTGCAAAAACAAACTCAGTAGTCTGTTGACTGTGACAATTGGCTACAGTGTGAAAACCATTACTCTAAGTCCTTTTTCTGTCCTTCTCCCATATTCCAAGGTAAAGGCCTAGCCAACAGCCTGCTCTTGGCCAGCTCTCTTAATGTGTGTATTTCATGTTGTGTAAATATTCACAACTCAGAAAAAGGATTTTCCAAGCCTGGACTTCAGGTACTTAGAATCTTGGCCACATAATAGTGCTACAGGTCCAAAAAGGACAACTATGAAAACTAGACAGAATCTCAGCCATAAAGCATTTGGTATAATGGGAGACTGCTGTTTCTGGAGAGAACAAATACCTTAATATTCAGGATATTTACTGTATTCTTATTTTGTTACTGTTCTCAAAAATGTCTTAGGATCATCACAGTGAAGAACAGGGATATACACTTTCCTAAAATTTTGTAGAATGAAGGAATGTTTCTGTGACTAACTTTTAACATGTTCTCAATTTGTGGTTATGCACATGCAAGAGTCTTTTGCTGGCTCACACTCCTATGCAGTAATGAGAATATTACGACTGCTAGAGGCTACAGAGAGTGGCAATAAGAATGAAAGATACTCCTGAACTTATCTAAACAAAACTGATCACATTATATGAACTAATTATCTTCAATTGCAATGCCTCAAAATCTCTGCAGCTAATCCAAGTTCTTTCCCACACAGACATTTCAACCAAGTTTGATGTATTTAGAAAGAGCTGATAGAGATATCAGACTCTTATTTCACGGAGGAAAAGCTAAGGCAAACAGACTTTCATTTCATTCCTTAGCTTGCAGTAGTTTGTAGTCTATTCTTATGTCCTTCAAAGAAACTACAATATTTACCTCAAGCTTGCAGCAAGCATGCAAAACTGTTCCCACTACACTGTCTGTTTACTAACTGGCAGTATGCTCATCTTTAAACACTCAGTTTTACATCCATCATGTGTTAAGTGTCTCTATATTCTGTTACAACACCTTAGGATTCACATTTACTCGGTACAGTCTTCATGGTCTTATTCCCTGGATTTTGTAGAGTGCCCAGATTTCTGATTGAATTTCTACCATGCTGGCTTTTGCTTCCCACTACTGATGAGCCATTGAATAACACCTGCATACCAAAATATTAACTGTTGCCTACAGATCTGTGCAGTGCAGGGTACAGGTTTGCAATCTGTATTATCTTAATTTGCAAACCTGCATAGGAATGCACAAAACAAAATTCCTACAGAAAACAGAAGTGCGAGTTATTTGAGACATTTCAGAAGAACATTTTTTCCTATTTTGCCTTACAGTGCTCTGTTGTCACAGAATACTTAGAAAAATAATGAAAGCATTGCACAGCAGAAAATACAGTTACTCTAGCATGCAAGACATTTTTAATGCTTTTACTGAATATCAAATGAGATAAGTTAAATACATGCCAAGTATCAGCAGAAAAAAAGCACAAATGACAAAGACAGAAAAGGAGAATGAAAAAAGCAAGGGTTTCAAGGATATGGTTGTGGGTTTTCAGACGAACTATTACTTTGATGAATTTATTGAGCCAATAACTCTATTCATGCTAAGAAGCTTTCAGATGCCTTTGTTGAATCCTCTACAAGGCAACTCATCTTTGTCCAAACATTTCAGTGCCATACCGTGCAAAATAAAGCGCTGATTACAGGCCAGTTCTGTTTGAGTCAAGAGTCAGGAGAACACATTCTCTAACGAAAGGGCATTTTATTGCAGTCCCCTGTTTGGACTAACGACACAAGGAAGCAAAGCAATGATTCCACTGCCCTTCATACCTGGGGCAAACCAAAGCCCTGGGTTATGGACATTGCCCAGCATTCACCGACATCCAAATCAAAGTTGTCCAAGTCAGTGTTGTCCAGGTTGATGTCATCCAAGTCAAAGTCATCCAAGTTGAAGTCAACATCGTCATCATCCCAGTTGCCATCATTATCTGAGTGTTGTCATCATCCAAGTCAACGTCCAAATCAATGCCGTCATTGGTGCCTGAGTCATCGCTGTTGGTGTCCAAGCCATCGCTGTTGCCATGGTCATCCCAGACATTGTCGTCCTCATGGACCTCCAAGTCTTTTTCTAATATACTGTGACATTTGTCCTATTTAGAGGAACTTACGTGCCAGTAATTTAAAATAACATTGTAGATGAATTATACTCAGGAAGTTCAAAATTTCCTAACCCAAGCAACCTTCTAGCTTAACCCTGACACATATCCTGTAACAGATACATGTTTCCAGTCATTAAATAATGTAGGCTTTACAGTCTGGCTTTGTGTTTGGACAGTTCTTTCCTGGAAAGTTCTAGTGTGGACAGAGAAGTCTATATGTATATAAGCTGGATATGACACCAAGATAAATAGTCAGAAAGTACTCTTCAAATATTTTTAAAAATAAATTACCAAGTCTCACTTTTACAAATGTAATAATGTTAAAATACAAATAAAAGAATGCAAAATATTTTTTATTATAAAATCTAACTTAATTTTCACATTCCAAGGAGAAAAAAGAGAGAAAAACAGAACTTTTGGATTAACCAACAGGAGATATATAATTTCTCCCTAATTTTAAAGTTGCACCACAATTTTTTAATTGTGTTTTATGAATTTTAATATGCAAGTTAAAACTAATTGTTTTTAGACAGAGAACATTAATTTTATTCTCAAAGTAGTGAATTAGCTTAATCATAAATTCCATTAATACACAGATTTTCATCGAGTTGAGGGAAGCAAGACATACAAGATAATGGAAGTAAAACGGAGACAGAAAAAAAACCTGTGCTGTCACATAGTTAGAGTTTTCATACTTATAAATTTCATATTTCCATTATCCAAACTTGTCTGCCAACAGCACTCATAAATGGGAAGGAGACTCAAAATGAAGTCTGGTTTAGTATTAACATATGTTATTCAGCTACTGCAGGGAGACATAAACTATGGGCCTTACAAGTGCTACACACAAGCAAATGATTTAACTGTCACATTAAAAACAGTCAGGAACACATTTCAAACTCTGACAGTTCCTCTGTGTGACCAGTAGAGAGCTATGCAAGAGTTCAGACAAAAAAACCCAGTGGATTTTTATTGAGTTATACAAATTCATATATTTTTAAAAGGTTCTAAAAAAGAAATTATCTATACATTTACTTGCAAAGATCAGCATCTCTATAAGATCAGGATTGTAACAGACAGAAATAAATCCCTAGACCAATTTGGAATTTTCTTCTCCTAGGTCAAGCAAAAAACCTTCATTGCTGACCTGAAAGAGGAAGTCTTTGTTATTCTCTCCCATCTCTCTACACATTCAGCTATTGCTTGCCTGAGGGCTGTCTGGTGCTTCTCTGCTGATGGAAGCAGTGACAGCCAAATTCAGAGCACGTGTTTGCCAGCTGACAGAGCTGACTCAGCCTACCTTGCCTGCAGGCAACCCCAACAGCTGGTCTGGAGATGGGCAGAGAGGTTTGGGATCATGGGGAGGAACAAATGAGGACAAGCAAGTCTTTCTCCCTTCAATAAGGAGAGAACTGTTAATTCAGTGCACTTCCATCATTGAATTATAGCCCTGTTTAGTATTAAACTTCAGTTTTTTCCTCCTAGAATTTGGATCCATAATTTATACTATGTGTATGTATCAACTATAAGCCCTGTCTTCTCTCACTTTTTGGAAGGTTAACCACACTTCATTTTTTCCTCATTTTGGACATATTGTATTGCTGAAGTAATTAATATGGACTTTCAACACAAACTATAATTTGGCAATTGTGAATTGTACTGCAGCATTTATATTAAAATTTAGAAACGGTATTGAAACAAAGCCATCATTCTTCACGTATCATGCGTTCCTGTGTTTTCATTTATTTCTATTTCAAGTTCTGATTTCATGCTTTTTTTCAAGTAAGAGCCCTTCTAAGCTCTTTAGCTTCACCAGGTATTGTTCTCCACTGGTGTTTTTCTACACTGATACACATGAGAAAAGACTGAGATTTTCCTCGTGTGTTTTGTTGGGAGAGGTTGGCAGACAAACAGCACTGTTCACCAGAACAGCCCACTACTCACAAGCACTTTGAGTCTATCTTTCCACAAGGACTTGTTTCTTCTCTCATCTAAGAAAGCATGAGTGTAAGAAGAAAAAGTGGCATCCTTACTGTTCCTTTGGAATTCAATGCTCAGTCTCCAACAAATAAATGAAAAGAATAAGTCTGACTTATCAAGAAAAAGAAAGACAACCGACAAAACAACCAATCATTTTCTAATTCTCTACAAAACAGCTCTTGCCAGCTCCTCACTATTTAAATACATGGTTCATGCTGTGACATCCCTGAGTCAGGCACACTGCCACTGCCATAACCCCAGCTGCTTGGCAAACTCAGCAGTCAGGTCAAACAAGTATTGAAATTCCAAATACTTTTGCCAAGAAACAAGGAAGAGCACCTTAATCAAGGGCATTCTAATGCCTAACAGGAGCTAAGTGCTCTTATTGCTTATATGTGGGCTGCCTCAGAACCCATACCTCTTGGTTTTAACTTCTGCATTTTTATAAGCCTTAAATATAATTTATACACTACGGAAGCTCTTCCAGTCTCTCTATGTTGCTATAGGAACAGATTATTTCACTTACGCTGCTCTTTTAAATGGTCAGAGTGGGTAAATGCAGAAATCAACAACTGCAGAACTGATTACTCTTTTCAAGTTCATTCTTGAAAAGAGCACACCAGATTTTAACAGAAATTAATCATCAAGACATTTGGCAACCGAAAGCAGTCACATCTGAAAAGAACTTTGATGCATATCTTAAATAATATCTTTAAATAAACTATATAACACATTAGCTTAAAACTGAAATCTGGTTGCTGCTCAGAATATCATAATTTCTAGAGTGATTGCTCACAAGAATATAATCTTACAGGGAAAGGCTGTGTTTTGCATTTATTGAAGAAAAATTCCCAGTATTTCAGTAAGAATATACAACACAGTAGCGTGAGAACAGTCTATTTTCATGTCAGTCCAGACAAAGTGAAGTGAAGGCACATGCCCATGGAAGTCCTGTGCTGGCATCTTGCCAGGCAGGCACAGCAGCACAGTTCCCATTCCTGGCTCACCTGGAGCTCAGGCTATACAGCCACTCCCCCGTGGGCTACACACGTCAGTGAAAAGTAGAGTCTTAGTGGAAAAAAAAACAGAACAGATTGGGAATTTGAACCATGTGGGATTTTGGGGGTTTTATTTGTTTTATTTCTCAAAAAAAAGGATAGGACTTTGTATAAATCTAGACTGAGAAAATAATGCTCAACATATTTGATCACCACCAATTCTCTGTTAAAATTCTGTGATGAAAGGAAACTTTAGGAGGAGAACCATTTCAATTACTAAAGCATGTGCTATGATAAGGATTACATGGACTGACCTCAAGGAAAAGGCCCAAATGATATTTCTGTTGTAGTTAACAATAAAATTTCAGCTGGTCATCATATGAGATACTGTTCAAATATCGTAAATATAGTATTGACACTTCAACTGAGGAAGAGGAGAAAGAGAATTGGTGTCATTATTTTGTGTCCAGAAGGTTACAACAATCTGGAATTCCACAGTAAACTTCCAATCTGCAAGCAAATCAATTTTTGGTTTTATGTGACGCTAAAGATTATAGACATTGTTTCATGGATAAGATCCATAAGTTCAGGATTAAAACCTGGAACTAAAAAGAAAACATTGAAAAAAGGGTATGTTTCAATAACACACAGACATTAACCACGTCAACTGTCCTCGTATATTTGAATTATTTTATGTTATCAATGTTATATGTGGTATATTTTTGCCTAAAGAACTTTGGATCTCTGTGCAAGATAGTGCAAGAGTTATTCATATATTTAGGTCAGTAGGAATCCTTTGTAAAATACTTCCTATTGGCATTTCCAAGCCTGATTCCTGACAACCATCCTGAACAAAAGCATGAGAAACCTCAGGAATATTCCCCCCCAAGACTTCATACCTCACCTCTCTGGAAACGACCACCGCTGCTAGAAAGGAGTGTAATAATTCCCTCAGACAAATGAGAAGGTGGAGAAGAGCCAAGAACTGCTGTCTTGCACAGAACAGCAGCTGACCGTTTCCTTTGCCTTACCTTATGTATTTGCAAACTGACCAGAGGGGATGGAGTCGAGATGGAGTGGTGATGCTTCATCCCAGGGAATGCCAGACTCCCCACTCTGCATGGAGTCTCATGGTTGTCTTGCATAGTAAGGGAGGCCCTCAAGGCAACTGGACCAGCTCGAGCTGAACGTTGTGGGGTTTAAGTTTCAGGCTTGCCAGCAGGGCATTCCAGGAAATGAAGCCCCAGGACTCTGAAGCACATGTGCAGTACTGTTCCTCTACAGGATTGGTCAAGAAAATCACGTTATGATGTGATACTGTTTGAAACCCCTATTTAAACCCTTGTTGTTGCTCAATACACCACATTGGTGTCTGACTGGTTCACACAGATTCGTTATTTATTCATTTATTATATTAATAATATTGCTATAGAACGTTGCCAAAATGTACAGCGTGAGATGTGAGAGTGGGAGTTCGGGCTGGATTTATCAGAACTTGGAGAAAATTCTAGGGAAAAATATTGAGTGTTACGCTCTGAAGGGGAAACTGAAGTTTGCAATAAACTAGAGATGATGGGTGGGTGATGGTACATTGAAGGAAGAGGATGAGAAAGAGAGGGGAAAACTTAAAGGAAGGTGCTGAAATAAAACACTGGGAACCTGATGTAATGAGAAGTGCCCCAAGAAAAATAGGCACATGACCAATCTTGGGTGCTTGATTGAAATAAAGATGGGCCTTCTTCTGTGACTACATTTGACAGATAGTGTTTGTGATAGCGTTTATGTCTGTCTGAACCCAAAATGAGTTTTGGCTATCTTCAGAATACACAAGACTTGAATTTTTGATGCTTGAATAAAAAGTAAATCTGTGACTGCATTTTAAATTCTAGTTATGCTGCAGATATTCACATTCTTCTGCAGTACTTTGACTAATTCACTTTCACTTCAGAATAACACAAGTATTCTTTCTTATATGTTGCTTTGTTATTCTTCATATATCACAGAGGTGTATTAAGGATATAACTCACTTAATAATGAGTGGTTTCTCACATATTAGTGATTTTCTAGCAGTTCAGACTTTAACTGCATGTCTGCAGGACAGAAGAAGTTTGCTTTGCACACCCAGAGGCGGTGTAAACACTTGAATTCTCACGCTCTGCAGCTATTATTGCAGGCTCCATGGAACATGCATCTGCCCAGATCACACCTCAAGAAAAGCCAGCCTGCATGCCAGCAGAAATTTCCACGATCCATTAAGAGTCTTCTGCTGAACAAGATCTTAATATACTTTCTTCTGCTTGTCCTGCGGGAAACATCTTTTGGTATTTTGCAGCTCTGATTTTCTCCAGTGCTCTCTGTAAAAGAAAAAAATCATTGGCTCATGACTCATTTTTGTCTGAGAAGATCTGCACATGTCACCATGTAAAAGAAAGCACTCAGTGCCAAGCTGTGAAGTATCCTTCATTGCCAGTCTGCTTTTGTTATTTGGTTGCTTGAGCTACATAGTATGTTTTAAAACTCAAAATTGCAATTAAAACTGCTTCAAAATCCAACCCTAAGATCGTAATAAGTGTCAGTCTATTGTTATTAGTGAAGGGAACAGAAGACTTTTTTACAGTGCTCAGAAAGTCAAGAGAAACACTTGACATTGATTCTAGCTCTGGAATGGAGGAGTCTTAAAGGAGTGAGGTCTGAGCCAGCCTAATTGGCTTGGATTCTTTACAAATCTGGCTTAAAGTGGGTGAACTACTCAGTCAATACAGTATTTTGGGAGGCTGTGCATTTTATTCTGAAAATATGAGTTTTAAGCCGTGACATTTCAATTCTCCTGGAAGACAGTAGAAAAATGGATCCGAGAATTAAGCCTCCTACATGGCCAGAGACCAGCATCAGAATGCATGAAGTAGGTGCGCCAACTTCTGTGCTTCTGCCAAGGAACTGCAGCCTGCACCTTGAGACGTGCCTCCCATGACAGCTTGTCAGCAGATGATTTTAATTATTTGAAATTATAGTAAGAGTAAAAATTTACACATTTAATAGGAATATTGTTTCTTTGGATATATACAAACATCAGGAACTAGTTATAAACTGGACAGATTCCACACGATCACCTCCCACATGAAATGTGTTCCAACCACTGGACAAACAACAGTAATGTCAGCCCCCTTTAATGATCCAGTTTACGTATACATATATGCACAGGATTCTCCTTTTCTGCTTTCCAAATTCAGGGTATCTGTAAAGGTGGATGATGTCTTTTACTTAATTAACACAGAAATCTTTTTCTCCTCAGTAATACACAATTAAGTGTGCCAAAAACAGCTAGGCTATAAAATTGTAAGCAGCATATTGAAATAAAAAGCTTAAACAAAGCACTTACCCCTAAGCAGAATAAAGTAAGTTTCGAGGAATCTAGTCCTAACCAAATCTTTAAAAACTGCTGTCCAAAATTCAAGAAAAATATCAGAATATAAAATTAAATTTGGGCACTTGTTGACTATATAATCACTTACACTGAAAAAAGGGTTAACAGTAACATCCCCCAGGGTTGGGCTCAAGAGAAAGTATCCAAGGTCTATAGCACAGAATAATTAGGTGGCACAGTGTTAGTGAAGGAAGATACACTTGAATTCAGGCCAGCAGAACTGTACATCCTTTCCCAAAGGCTACAGGAGCAGCCTCAGCTTCCTCATAGACCAATATACAACTAAATCCTGGCCTCATCTGAGCACAGAGCGACCCTTTCAAGAACTGCCATCACAAATCGATTTAGCTTTACTGAATCTGACCTTCATCATTAGGAGTACAGACTGTGTCTAACAGGGAAGTCAAATATGGCATTTTTCTACAAAGAAACATTTTTTATTCTCATTTACTATTAAAATAAACAGCTAGTCTAGGAATCACCTAAATTTTCACTGTGCTTTAAGACATCACTAATTACAACCCAAGGAAAGCACCAAAAATACTCCAACACGCAGCTGACATCTCCCTGATTCAACGTGAGAACCTTCTGTGCTGACTGAGAGCAGTGACTAACACAACTGCCTTCAGTGTGTGCTCTGCCATGAACACTGGCAAGTACAAGAACTACTTTTTCCCAAATAAGATGGATAACTGAGGTAAGAAGATTTTCTTTCCCCTCCTGAAGACAAGTAATTAGTAACTTATCCAGGCATCCAGTGAACAGAGTAAACATGAAGAAAACAGTAGTTGCTGGGAAAAACCAACTGATTTGTATTCTAGGTCCATCAACTGTACGTGATTTTTTAAGAAAAAGCTTTTTAGTGTTTCCAGGCTTCTGGTAAGTCTGTGGTTTTGCTCTGACAAAAGAGCAATGAAAGAAAAAAAACCCAGAAAATTTCACGAACACCACCAGCTCAGAAACCACAGAACTTTTTGCTCTGTGCATCACACAACACCTCAGTATTGTTGTTGCTTCAGATTAAACTGAAATATTACCCCAAGACTTCAGAGGGTTTACAGGACACAGGATTCCTGTGCCTGTATCACGTGATTATTCTTTAGTTTTCTCTAATTCTACAGCTGTGGCAGTTGAATTGGAGGGTGGAAAGCTCCAGGTCCTGGGATGTTAGCCCATTACCTAGAGGGGGAAAGTGCTCTCCCCCTGCCCCCCTACCACGTGGCCTGGGAGCCCGCAGTGAGCAGCACACAGACCACAGGAGAGGGACGAGCGAAAGAGAGTTTATTGTTAGGGTTACAGGGTTATATAGGTTTCAGGGGGATTGAAAAATGACCAATTACAAGT
>JAWMRA010000023.1:18773469-18830828 GCA_035584735.1 Pseudotriccus pelzelni | reverse complement strand
GCCTCAAGCTATCTTCCCAGTACATTCCTAAGTATGAGATAAGGGGTTACAGAAGGGGTTTTTGGGTAGAAGAAACAGTGACAGCAAAAGAAACTACTAAAAGCCATTTTGAAACATTTCACTTAAACCTTTAAGCTTCAGCTTTCCTTATATACTGCAACATACAACCACCTACACTCACAGACGGTAACTAAAAATCTTCATCAAGAGATAATTCTGGAGGAATCAAATATGAGTAAAGTATCCCTTTTCATTTCTGACAAAGTGAGATTTGTTAGAATGGTATGATGCTATTTTCCCAAGTTTGACTAACACATCAAAGAAGGGAATCCAGAACATTCCAACTTACTGAACAATTTTTGGACATTCAAATATGCAGTTAGAATAAAGAGATGCGTTAGAAAAAGAATCAATGACAAGGTACTGGACAAAACTCTTTAAAGTACCACTCCAGCAGGAAAAGGTGCATTACAATATCGTGGAAAATTTGTTTCTAAATCTGTTGTTTGTGGAGCTAATAAGAGTAGTCCTAAAAATGACCCACAGAAATAGATAATGCGCGCTATATGTAGGACCAAAAAAAAAGTCTAAGTAATACAGTATGTATTCATTAAAAATTGTAACTTGAATAAGCTTGTATTTAAGTACCTATGAATTATATTACAGAAAATGTCAGAAAAAGCATTTTATGTGCATCTGAACAGACCAAGTTAATGGGCATTGTGATCCTTCCTAGTGTTCAAAATTCCTGATTTTCTAATGTCAAGAAGAAGTATAGTTTCCTACTAAGCCTAAATAGAGCATCATGCAAGTGGTACTCAAACTGAAGTTATCCAGTTCAAAAACTGTGTCTTTAGAGCTGAGAAAAAAAATTAAAACCATTTCAAGTTCCTTTAATAATCTTTTATTTTGTTTTGAAACTAATTGCTTATCTACATTTTTCTTCTTTTTACTGGGTTTCATTACGTAGTTCTCAGCCTTAGAACACTGAATTTTTGCAAAATAAACAAGAGTTTAAGAACTAAAAGTAAGTGAAACATTGCTGATAACAGACTGTTCATCTTTATGTGCCTGCACCTGTACAGTAGCTCGGTGCTACTTTGACCATGGTCACATCACAGTGGGAAAAGAGTAACACCAGTCCTTCAGTTTAGAGAAACTCTGACAATCAGGACTTATTTTTCTCAGTTTCAATTCTTAAAAATAATATATTTCTTGTTGCTTTCTCCGCAGCTGCATGTTGACATTCAAACAGGTTAACCTTAAGAAAACTGGATTGTGATTTATTTACAAGGTCTATGCTACCAGGCCAAATTTCAGATCTTTGTGTAGAAGGTGCATTTCTCTCCCAAGGATTCTTTGCCACCTCCTGTTCATCTAATGCCTTGTCTAAGATAATTCCAAATGTGCAAAGCAATACTCCTTTTACTGTTTCTTTGAGGAGGCCTATAATAAATAATTTATCTTGAAATGCATTCAACTCTCTTTTCCTAATTTCAATTTACCATTGCTAAATCCCCCAATCCACCTATTTGAACTAAAATTCTATCTGTCCATACCATTCATAAAATGCTAATGAGATTTTGTGAAACATTCTGATTTTAAAACATTGTGCCAGCTATGTAGCAAGGTGGTTATTGAGGATCTCAAAGTACTCATAAGGCCAAGAACTCATCCTCTGGCACCAACAGATCTTACACATCTATAAAAGCAAAACTGTTTTATCAGCCACACTGAGTCGTTCCCTGTTCCATATTCAGAAGCTACTGTTGTTACAACACCAAAATATTTAAAAGGTAAATAAATTCCAATAAGTAGTAGAAACTTAATACTCTAAGAAAAACAGCAATAGTTTGATTCAACTTTGTTAACTGATAGGGGTGATGGTTTCAGCACTGAAATATCCCCTAATTGCAGATGATTAACCTGGATTGATTGAATGAGCAAACCCAGACACAGATACTACATCTGGATAGAACAGACTGTGCATTTCTCAAGGGCCAAGGGGAGAAGGGTTCACGCGGCAGTCCAAGTCCAGATTGTTTATGGAACTATTCAGTGAGACTGGACTTGGTTTTGTCCCCTGAAGAACTGTACTTGTGACCAGCTGCCAGTTCAGACACAGTAACTGCTACCCTTAGAGCCTGGCAGTTCAGTGTTCCAGCTCTGATCCAGTCGGGCCCTCACCAGTTTGTTTATAAAGATGTTGTGGCAGCTCAAGGTAATTTACGCAAAGAAAAATATGCAAACCATTTATGAATGGCTAATTAAGTTCATTCTATATCATGCTTTTTATTAATCAAATTAACTATAAGATTAATGCAATTTGTCACAATTACAGTCCATGAGCTTCACCACACCAGGCAATTTAAACTATTTTCTTGCATAGCTGTATGAACTATGCATCATACAAAATATCATAGAAGATACACAAACCATCAAGGCAGCTTGTAATGCTGTGGCAAAATATGTTCATCATCATCGGAATTTTGCAATAGTTTTGAAGCTCTGAGTGAAAGGAAAGATAAACACCATTTCAACAGAAGCTAAAATTCAGCTGTTTATCTTTTGTATTTATCCAATTATGAGTGCACTGAAATTTCAAGAAGTTGGCTGAACAACAGTATCTTAAAGATTTTGTAACTGCAAGAAAGACCAAAAGAAAAAGATCTAGGTTAGAACTGCTGCTCTTCAATGTAGTTAACATCATCTGAGATTCTTCTAAATAAGGAAAACAAAGTCTTATGGAATTAAAGGCAGAATAGGAAAGTAAATGTAAACACAACTCAGGTGAATTGCAAATGTGAACTGCAGAAATTTCAGATAGAACTACTTAGGCACTTCAAGGAGCAGCATCTATGATGAAAGAAATGAAACACCAAATCCTATAAGACTGACTAGCTGCGTGAAAATGCCCTCTTGAATATTTTTCATTTCCAGTACAGATATCAACTTTCACATGGAATGCAGATAAGCATGGTAATTTCTAAATTATTATACAAAACATCAAAAAAACCCACATTCTCAGTTTTCATTAACATGATGCAGTATTGCCATGACATTATAAACTATATTCAGTATTTAAAGCTCAAATTTTCACAGAATATTAATTTCATTGATTATATCTTCCACTGTAACAATTTCAAATAAATCAGCTTAAGTAATGGAAGGGCAGCCAGGATTCCACTGACAACAATATACTACAAGTGAATATTTTTATCAATAAGGAATTAGAATGACAGTTTGCCCTTTTATCCATGGAATGGGGCTGTTTATAAGGACACAGACCCTTCAGTTGGAGTAGAAACTAGAAAGGATAAAGTATACAAATTAAGACTTTTTGAAGGACAAAAAATTCTTCCTGATTAAGATCAACCCCTTTATGAAAATGAGAGAAGTTATCTTATAATGGCATTCTGAAGAAATGGTCATTAATGGTGTGTCAGTCATTTTCTAGGTCAACACCTTCACCCATCTTTATTCCATTTTGCAGTCCTCTCACCTTACCCTCCTCCCTCTCTTGTTTCAGAACATAAAGGACCTTACACAGCCTGGCCAGGTAAAGGAAAGCCGCAGTACAAACTACTTGTTTAGTATCAGAACTGCAAAAAGGATTGCAGGAGATAAGCTCTTTGTGCATTCACACAGCCCACACAAGCATTAGCTTAAAATATCACTGTAATGTATTTTTCAGTGTCACTTACTGTTTATTTCACTTAATGATCCTTTTCATTTTCTCTTGTGTGTGCACAGACTTGCAATGCTGCTTTAGTAACTGATGATGATGAGAATGTCCAGTCTGATGGTTACAATTATTAGGCTAGTAAATAATGTCCTGCATTGAAGCTATAACTGCCTTTCCTATGAACAGATTTAAAGATATTAGTATATTAGTAATGATATAGGCAGTTAAATACACTGAAATTCAAACTGCTGTTCAGTAAAGTTCGTCCAACACACAAATCATACAAACAAACTACAAGATCCTGTTCACAAGCTACTGTGTAATCAAATGTGTTTAAGCTATAGTTAACAGCTGGCCAACCAAAATACAAGAAAATAGGAAAGAACCACTGCAGAACACATGGTGAGCATTCAGCAACTCAAATCATCACACCCTTAGCCTAACACATGTGACATGACTTACTACCATCTACACATATTATAAACAAACATTATAGCTAATAACCCAATTACAGTAAGAAATACAAAATGAAATGAAAAATAAGGGTGGTAAGGAAACACCCTATCACAGTCACTGCCCCTGAAAGCATTACCACTACTGGAATTACTTGTTTCTGAAGTCACCTTCAGATGGTGTTTCATCACTTGCCTAAAAGAGCCATTGGCAGGCCACCATCTGGTATGGCTCTAGGTTAATGCTGCTGGGAATGGAACTGGCATTCTGTTACTATTTCAGAGCCAGGGCTGTTAATAATTCAGGAGTACACAGCTGAAATAGAAAGTACTGAACTGGGGAGAACCTAGGGATTCTATTTGTCCTGTCTAATAATGGCACAAGGGAACACCCTAATTTGTTGCCATTTGATGGCTCCCCACAGAGGGGAAAAAAATCCATAAAATGCGTCTTTGTCTTATCATCTACAAAGAGACACACATTTTTGTACATAAAATAATGGGAAACTTCCCTAAAAGCTTTAGGGCGGGATATGAGTTTAAAGGACCCAGAATGACAGTGCTATTGATCACTTCTCCAAAACAGGGGCTCCCAGCTCCCATGGCATTTCAGCTGGCAGTATGGGACACTTGATCTAACAGAGGTCAGTTCCCCTCAGCTCAGAAGGTGCTGGGGACAAATTCCCCAGCTGGAGCAGCCTGCAGTGCACCACCTGCAAGGGCACAGCACGATTTCCATCTCACAGTGTTTCACTGCTTCCCACAGAGTGATCTGTTGCTTTGTAAAATTATGTTCTCTCACGCGTTGCCAGTCTGTCACAGAAACCCCTTCCCGACTAGAAAAAGCAAGCAGACAGAACCAAGGCAAGAAGAAAATCCACAAATTTTGGTACTTAACCAACTTTTATGCTCATTTTTATTTCAATTATCTTGGCTATTATTGTTGCCTAGTAAAAATCCATTTGTTAATTGATTGTAACTGCTGCCTGCTAATAATCTCTCAGCAAGAGAAGGGTAAGCCTTTGTGTGGTGATGGCTGAACTGGTTTCAGCAACAAGTCTGGAAGAGACAACTAGAAATATCCATCTGCTTTGTTGGAAAATAATCCCTTGGATACTGGTGAGTCACAGGGGCACAAGATAAGCTTGGGGGAGTGAAGGGAAAGCTATACTAACAAAGAGCAACAAACAGTGCACATCCCCTAACACTTCCAAGTGACTTCACAGCTCAACCTTTTCAAAGCTAAGCAAAAAGGTTTGTGAGTTACCTCCCACTCCTGTTTTCTTGTTTAAAATCAATATTTTCAAATCCAGGGGAGGATCTCCAGGAGGTAATTCAAATCTGATAGAGAAACAGAGGACACCCAGTGGTGTTTAGTTGTTAGGATATACAAACAGCAAGCCAATTCAGATGTGTGTGCAGCTGTGCCAGCAACAATTAACAGAATCCATGCTTTAAATAAATAAAATATGAAGTGATGTCTAATCACAGAAACACGCAGAAATTTAAAACAAACAATATGAGTTTCTGATTCCAGATGCTGCCACTTTTTAATGAAAATTACTCTTTATAAAGGTTACAGGCAAGAAGTAGCAACTCGCTGTTCATAGGAGGCTGTCACCTGCAACAGGAACATGCTATAGAAAAGCAGGAGAAATTTCCAACTCCTCAGAAACTGAAGGACACAAAGTTGTCAGTTTTGTTGGAGAAATATCCACGGAGGCAAAAGCAGAGGAGAACTGAATGAGCCGATCCTTGGGCAGCAGTAGCCTTTGAGTGAGGTACTCCCCACCTCCTGAACCATGGCATTTCTGGTACCGTGGAGAAGAACCACTGATCCATACAGAAATGCACAGGAGAGCTGAGCCCAGTTCCAAATTGCTAGATCAGCTCAGGCACTGACAGACTGTAAGTATTCAGATTTTCATATTAACTTAGTGAAAATGGTTATTTTTTATTTAAGATGCTGTTATTAAGATAACTCTGTGAAGATCCAAAACTGGAAGATATGGTATTATGTCTTGGAATTCAGACACCGAACAGAATCAGGCTCTGTGAGCCTCCTTCACTCTAAGGAGCTGGAGAACACAGAGGCAAGGTAGAAACAAAAACCACACCTGCAGGTAAGCTTTCTAGTTATGTGGGGGCTATTCAAAGTATGTATTTCATTGCCAAAAAATTATGCTCTCTCATGAGAAACATACTGCAATAAGTATTAGAATTTACCTGGCTGAAAAAGAATGAATAAAAGTAAAAGATGATTGTGCAATATACAGAATATTGTACCCTTCATAACACAGCTTTAATGCATGGACTCCATCCCAGCCCAGATTCTAAGTGTGAAAATTTTGTTAAAAAAAAACCCCAAACAAGTACTTGTATCTTTTGAACCGGTACTGTCAACAGAAATCTTATCATCTCCCCTGCTTGTACTAGCACCAACATGTGTGGTAAAGAACACTGGTGACCTGCTTAAAACTAGACTAGTTTGAAAATCCCAACAACCCAAAACAGTTGGTTTTAACCCACATCAATTCCCCAAGCTGTTCTGATATGCAGCCACACAAACACCTACACTGATACAAGCAGATAGAAGAAAACTGCTCCCCTCAACAGCAGTGCTGGCTAAAACTGTAAATCTAACTGAAGACCTTCTGCTGTTTGCAGACTTTCTTACCAAAATCAGCAAAGCAGAAGTTCCACTGAAAAACAGATTAGAGGCCAAGTCCAAAATCAGTACAACACACAAGATAACTCCACATAAACTTTCAGATCAGCTCTCAATGTTATTCCAGATCACAAGCTATTAGCCTCAGAAACTAACTGTGCTACTGGAAACAAAACCAATTAAATGTTAGTAGTAGATGCAAGAAACAAACTTTAAATTTAGTCTAAAATACATAAAAGACAGTCTAGGAAGAACAGCAAAGAACAGAGTTGTAGGAAAGTGGCAGAATAAGGGTTTTAAGTTATATGAACAAAATCCACCTTGGAAGTCCCAAAGAACGGATTTGAGCTGGCAAGATCAAGGTTGAGATGGGCAATTTGCAATACTCAGGCAACCTTTCCCCCAGTTTTTTTCTAATACACAAATATTCAAGCAAAAATGTTCCAGATACCATACCCTCTTAAGAAATTGCTTTGTTACCTTAATTTTTAATATTAGTCAACAGTATAACCTCACTGAAAGGTTATCAGTCTGTTAATTTTCAAACAAGCTTCCCTTTTTTACTTACTCATTAGAAAAAGTGCATTCTTGGGCAATACCATCCATAACAATATCTATAAAGACCTTTAGCTTCTATTTTGATTTAATGAAATTAGACTTCTTTGTAGTAGCAAATAAGGTATTTTTTAAGCCATAAGCCATAGGAAGATAAAACGTGATCTTTGGGAACTAGATTCAGGGAAGCATAAAATCGTGAGGGAACAAGATTTGCTTCAGTTTCCTGAGCCACTTTTATGCATTTAGCACTCTCATCGAGTTCAGAGAGGTTTATTAGGTTGGACTTGAACGTTCAAACTAAGCCAGGCTCAGCACGAGGAGAGCGTGAGACAACCCTGAGCACAACCAGGATGATTAAATGCTGTGGGCTTTGTGTTTGTGTTCCACGGGGGATGTGTGAAGAACTGCAACGCTGGAGATAATTCCTGAGGAAAGCCTTGGAACAGTATAAAATATGAATAAAAAGATAAATAATAATAAAAAAGGAAAGAGGAGGAAGAATAATCGAAGACTATGCACAAAATTGCGACTAGCTAAAAAAATCAAACTGAAAAAAGGGTGGTGGAAGACTAAATGTGAAACCCACATGCCGAACATCATCTCGCTGTGCCAGGGCCGCTCGGTTCGACGGGACAGCACAGCTCCGGGGGAACGCTGAGGGGGCATTGAGGGCAGCGCTGAGGGGACACCCGAGGAGAGCCTGGCGGGAGCCCTGAGGGGAACCCAGAGGGGACTCTGAGGGGGCATTGAGGGCAGCGCTGAGGGGACACCCGAGGAGAGCCTGGCGGGAGCCCCGGCCGTGTCCCCTCGGCGGGCCCGCCCGTGCGCGAGGCCGGGCCCGCCCCGCCCCGCCGGGCTGCAGGGGGCGCTGTGCGGCGCAGCCCCCCCCTCTCCGCCGCCGCCAGTGCGGCGGGCCCGGGCGCGGCCATGGCCCTGCCGGTGCTGTCGAGCTCGGCCGTGAAGTTCCGCCGGGTCCTGGCACACTTCCCGCAGGAGCTCAGCCTGGCCTTCGCCTACGGCTCGGGGGTGTTCCGGCAGGCGGGGGCCGCGGCCGAGCACGGCGAGGTGAGCGCTCGGGCCCCGCGGCCCTGTGTTGGGCGTCCCGGGCACCGCATTACCTGGAGCCGCCTCCGGCCCTGCGGCTGCGGCTTGTGTACGGGAAGGGGCGAAGATCCCAATCCTTGCGGGACATTGTCCGGTCCGTGGCCGGGCTGCCCGGGAGGGCTCGGGGTGGTTCCGGCAGCGAGTTTGTCATTGTGAGGGGCTCGGGGTCCGCTTCGGTCTTGTGTGTGCACGTTGTGTGTCAGGTTGTTTACTGCTGTTTTTATAGGAAATTACAGCTTGTGCAACGTGCTGTGCACCGCACGAGGGGAATTGAAAATATATTGCTACACTGAAGTGGCAGTCTCGGGGCTTCCTTATCGCTTGGGGGTCAACTGCTTGGAAATAATGTTTCTTTTTATTTATTTTTTGTGTTCAGCCTTTTAAAAATTGTTAATCAGCAGTATTGCTCGTTATTGGCTTGACTTACTAAGTACTATCCACAGATGTGACTTTAAATGTGCCTCGTTTTCTTCAAACGAGGATAATAAGTTTCAGAGCTCTAACAGCATCTCATCCTCACACTAAAGAATAGGAAAAAAGGTAGCTAACAGATTATTATTTCAGTATTATTAATGGGTTAGCTGAGATGCTGCCCACAATTAATAAGCCACAGGGAGGCAGTCCTAGTGAATTTGAAGCGACATCACTCCAGATAGTGGTGCGTTGCAGCGATCAGTTCTGAGCCTTCATGCAGTCTGGGCAGGCAATGTGTGCACTGGTTTCTCCACAAGAGCAGTACATACACTGCACGCTAGAAGTCTTTGGAGTTCGGATTGTTTTGTTGTCAGAAACAAAGGAACATGCAGAAAATGGACTTGTTGCCAACTCTCAGGTACCATTATCTGCCCACATTCCTCAGTTCACCGCTTTGCAAATTGCCAGGAGTCCCATTCCTTAGCAGTGTCAGCTGTCCCATTGAGCTATGAATTGAGGTGGTGGAGATCTTACACTTGCTCTTCTGGTTTGGGGGGTTGAAGTTTGATCACGACCAGGACAGGAAAATCTTGAGTAGTCTCTGCTAAGCGGACAAGAAAACAGAACTTTATCTGAATCTTTATATCTGAAATTAATACTTGTGTTTTAGGCTTTATTATTATATTTTTCTTGTGAAATGTTATTAGCTGGAAGATTGATACTATGTGCATCTTAGATTGTTATGATTATGTATATCTTAGGTTATTATGATTGACATTGGCTGCTTCTTGGCATATAAACCCCAATGCTCTTTTCATCCACAGAACAATATGCTGGATTTTGTGTTTGCTGTTGATGATTCTGTGACCTGGCATATGATGAACTTGTTAAAGAACAGGAGTCATTATTCCTTCCTAAAATTTTTGGGGCCAAATCAGATAGCTAGCATACAGAGCTATGGAGCAGGAATTTACTACAACACTTTAGTGCCATGTAACGGTAGGGTAAGTACAAGTAGTCTTTCTACAGGTACATATTAAGTAAAATATTTGTCTGTGTGAAGTATTGAAATGATTAGCTTAAAGCAAATTTCAGGAAGCCAGTCTTGTAGATTGTAGCTGTAGACTAACTCACGGTATCTGCAATATTTCTGTCTCAAAACTGCTTCACAAACAGCATTTTGATTAAAAAGCAAACAGAGCAGCTGCTCTTGCACCTTAAAAAGTGTGAGCAATGTTTGGAACATTGAGCTAAAGTACTTCAGAAAGTGGATTTATATTCCTTATTACCTGCTGTCTGCCAGCTTTGGTGGTGTATTCTGGGGAAACAGGCCCTTAACTTCAGCAGTGGACCACGTAGTAATAGCAGAGTGGATTCTTATTGTTTGTTTGGCATAAAATGCAAATTGCAACATACCAGGTTGGAATTGACACCTGTGTTTAGTGTTGGCAATCCTGACCTGTGAGGCTTGTGTGTAATTGATAATTCTAGGTAAGTGGTCCAGCAAGATCTCTGACAAACTGTTTCTTGAGTATTTTCAATGTCATAAAGGATACTGTGGATTAATCAAAATATCATAACATTTGGCTAGAGACTTTATTGCAGCTTTGATTCTAGAAAAGATCCAGGCATTCTGTTTTTTCCCAAAGTTTGCATGTAAGTAAGAAATTTTTCTTTTACTTTCTGTGTTAATTAAAACATGAAAATGTTTTACTGGTATGTATCCAGTTTTTTATTGGAGGTGTGTGTTCTTTAGAATGAATGATAATTATGTCAGGAAGTAGTATGTTTTGTGTAGCGAAAAAGGTATAGGTACGTCTTTTCAAAAGCCTTTATTTTGCTTTTTTCCCAGATGATTAAGTATGGTGTAATTAGCACTGATACCCTGATTGATGATTTATTTCACTGGAAAACCCTCTATGTCGCTGGGCGCCTACAAAAGCCGGTAACTGTTCACCTGTTCAGTTTTCTATCTTGAAATGCAGGAAATTACAGGGCTGGAAAATTATCAGTTGTAGTTTTAACTTTATCTGTTAATGATATATCAGCACTGAACAAATAATGGGCCCTGATTCAGAGGTGTAGCCCTGGAGGGATAATCTTTCAGAAAGGAAGTGAAATGTATTCCTTAATGATGTTCTGTGTGATGTGGAAAACTCACAAAGGTAAGTGTATTAATAAAAGTTTTCTGCCTGTTATAAATCTTGGGTAACTGGACTGTATTAATGCAAAGTCCCTTTAATGGTAAATGTTTTCTGTGCCTTTCATAAGAGAGTATAGGGGTCACTAACATTTAATGCAGTTAAATAATGGAAACCTTTAAAGACGAAAGCTGCTTTGCTGTGCAGTTGCTGTCTAGTGACACATTGTATTGTGAAAGTATTTATAACTGAATGAGCTATGGGTTAAACACGTGTGTTTTTCTCCTCCGTGTTTGTGTCATAAGAAATAGGTGTTTGCTTTCCCCGAGTGCTCTACTCAGTGTAGTTTCAGCAGATGGTAGCAGTGCTAAGGAAAAATTTGTTAAGACGGGAGAGTGAGAAGAAGAGGAGACCTCTTCAGGTCTTAGAACAGAAGTTAATTATACTTTTAACTAAAAATGTGGAGTGAAAGTTTGAATACATTGTCTCAGCACTATTGGCTTTTCTCTCTCTCCAGAGCTGTATTGTAGCATGATACAAGTTAGAGCAGCTACCTCCATAAAGAGTGAAACTTAATACGATGAGAAAAAGAACTGAAGGAAGAATCCTGAATGTCACATTAACAATGAACAGTGAATAGCTATTTTCAGTGCGTTTGCTGCTACTTTGATTTGTGATATGGTACAGTGAATAGTTCCAATTATAAGTTCTCTGTACTCTGAAAAAGCCTTCCTTAACTTTGGTGCTCCAAGAATCACCATCCATCCTTTTTGCACCAGGGTGATAACTATTGCACTCTGACTTCCTGGGAGATTTTTAGCTCCCTGGACTGCTTAAAATTTGTTCATAAATTAGTTTTATCGCCACTGCAGTGTTCCCAGGCATGCAGATTTTGAAGCCTAGCATATTGTTTTCCATGGAAAAAATTCCTATGGTCTTCCATAAGGAGGAATAAGATCTCTTTGGAGTTTCACGTTTTAAAAGGCTGTAACTGTGGTGTTCTTAAAACAGGTCCGTAACATGGTGCTATTTCCAGGGCTATCCTAAGATATAAGCACCTATAGGAGTGTTTGCGGTGCCATAGACTTCTCTCTTCTGTCTTCCCTTAGAGATTCCCTGTAGCATCAAGTTATGAACATACATTTATTAGTTCATCCCCATGACCAGCATCAGTTATTGAAACTACTTAAGGAAGCCTGTTATGCGTTCAGTAACCCTCTCCTGTGGCTTTCAAGGAAATAAATAAATAGTGCAGAATGACTGAAACAAGTAACCTCTGTACTGTTGCATTCACCATCATATCAAAATCAGATATTATTCCAGTTTTGTGTCTCTTAAAGATTTTGCCATAACTAAAAAGTATATTCTGATTTTCAGCAATGTCAGCCATGACATTGCTTTGGCTGTGTCCTTTCTATAATAAGAATTGTGTGTAGCAGATATGTCTGATTATCATACTGTCTTTATTGAATCTGGGTTTGGTTTTGGGTTCCCCCCTCCCCCTTGATTAACAGGGTATTTACATTCCCGGAGAAAAATAGTTACTTGAAAGGGTCCCTTAGCTGTTTCAAGTTATATGGAGGGGCAGAATTTCAGGTAATACTGCAAGTCATTTGTGTGTGAATGGGCTTTTGGGAAGAAAGAATGAAAGGGATACCTTTGTTCATAACTGCCGTGTGTTTGCATTTTAAGGTATTGTAGGGTAAACAAATATTTTAAAAAGCTGCCTTTTGTGAGCAAGACACTTGAAAAAGACAAACTGGCAACAAGCAGGTATTCCTGGGAGAGTTGTTTCTGGAAGAGCGTAGTTATAGAGCTGTTTTGTAAACCAGGATGGCTTCATCTGTCTGATGTCCTGTAATGGTGTGTTTCTATATTCCGTTCTTATCGAAGATCTGCTTTTTATTCCAGTATATTTCCATATTGTAGGTGACTGGTTTCTCTAGTTTATCTTGAACAGTTTAAATGTTTTCTAAAAACAAATACTTCTTGTGGCATGTAGAAGCATTAAAATGATCTGTTCTTCATGTATATGTGAAGGTTCCATTGAGTTCACATTCTTCTCATGCAAAGTGCAAAATTAAAACGTCCCTGCTTCTTCTAAGAGGACAACTAATGTCTGAGAAACCCCTTGAAGCATTTGATAGGGGAGTCCTCTATTAAAAAAAAAGAATGAAGATGAATGTGAAAACTTACCTCTTTGGTGTTCCGATCTCTTTCAGTGCGACAGTGGTCTTTTTTTCTCATTGTGTAATCATGTATGAAGTATTTCTGTTGATGCATTCATATTTATTGTTTTGTTCAGTCTTAAATTTATGAATACGAAAAGGTGAATGGCTCTTCAGAGATTAGCTAATGTCTGTAACATATGGCAGTTCCAAACCTGGTTTGTAAAAACAGCCTTTTCTAGCAGACTGTGAAATCTTCAAAAGATGTTCCTCTTTTCCCATGGTGTAAACAAAAGGGAACACTACTCCTTATTATACCATACTAATAAGATCTAATCTTAAATAAATTTCTTACCTATTTTTTGTGCTGTATTGAGTAACTTTTCTAGTTCCATCTTCAGTAGCACTTTCCTGAAGTCTTGCTTCCAATGGCTCTGCTTTTTCAGGTGAAAATACTGTCACAGAATGAGAATAGCAAGCTGCAAGCTGCTCTTGTTAGCAACTTGAAGAGTGCGGTCACAGCAGCCTTTCTCATGTTACCAGAAAGTTTCTCTGAAGAAGACCTCTATATGCAGATTGCAGGACTCTCCTACTCTGGTAAGTATGTGGTGTCTCAAGTCACTGAGGAGAAAAGCTGTAGTTGGAGCTGTTGTACCACAGTTGGAAGTCTCATTTGTAATAAGTCATTTGGCCTCTTGCTTTGGGCCCACACTGCTGCATGCTCCAAAAATTATGTCTGAATGCTGTGTTACATAAGAGCTCCAAAAGACTAATTGGGCTTATTCTTAGGAAATACATGTAGGTACCTCAACAAAGCTTCTTTTACCTGCTTGAGCAGCTAACTGTGAGTGACTGGATATGGTGCAATAATGTGGGTTTTTTTCTGTTTGTATGGATTGTATTTTGGTTTAATGTTTCGAAACCTTGGAAAAAAATTTCTTTTTACTCTCAGTGTAATGTTGAGTCATCTGATAGTCTGACTCATACCTTGTCATCTCTTACTTTTTAAGTGTGATGTGTCTAAGGTTCTTATTTAGTTAACTTAAGGATCCAGATTATGATTCTTCAATGTATATTTAGTATTCACCTCCTGGTTAGTATTTGTTGACCTTTTTTTGATTTGCTAAGAGAATTTCCTCCTTTCTCTAGTTAGGAAATGGGTATGGACAACAATTGAGGAAACTACTGGCTCTTCAATGTAAGATTTAGTTGTTACAATTTAAGTCAGCATTGCTTTTCTAAATGTTGATATCCTTATTGAAATCACTATGAACAAGTTTGATTCCTTTATGCAGCACTTCCTTTGCTTGTGTAGAAATGCAAGTTTGGCTTTAAGAAATCACAGGTGGGCAGGTGGGGGTTATAAGCTGCAGCTTGGCTGTACTGAGGGCTATTACTGTTCTTATGTAACACTTCCCTGGGCAGTTTAGATTGCAGCTTTTCCAGCTTTTCCACAGTAGTTTTTTTCTGAATTGTTGCCTGTTTTAAAGTGACAATAAGAGGGTGCTGACAATGGGATTGCCAGTCAAGGCTGTTTGCTGCAGGGCTGCAGACCTGTCCACCTGAAACCTGCCCGGCAATGGCATTACATCGTTGGTGGGCACTAGTGACGAAGATACCTTTTTATATAGTTTTTGAAACAATGCAGTTAGACAGAAACATAGGAGATCAGTTACTGTGCTCTAAGATGTTGAAATTGGCTCTGCTGTGTGAACAAAGCTAAAGCAGTGAGAGTTCCAGTTGGGAATGTTCAAGGAAAAGGCTGTTGATTATGTGTTTGTGGATATTTTATTTTGCTGCCATTTTGTTAAGTCTTTCAGAGGGTATACTAGTAGGCAAAATTGATTTTATGTGTTACTCTAGTTAGTCTCCTTGGAGACTGCTGAAAAGGGTTGTTCATGCTTGAATTTAGAAAATGTGTATCCTTTATTTTTTTATGCATTTTTTGAGAGCAGTGAGTCAGTACCATTTAAATGCAAAGTGTTTGTTTTGTGGCTTGGCATAAATTGAAATAAACCAAGTAAGGCTAGCGAGTTTCAATAAAATTTATCAATTAGTTTCAATAAAATTTATCTCCTGAATGTGGGAAGTGGAAAAATAAATTGATGCAGGATTTTGTTTGTTGATACACGCTTCACTGAGCCTCTATCTCCAGGTTAGAAGACCAAGAAGTTACCAGGCTAGGACCTGAGGTAGTGGAATACTTTACTACATACTAGCTATGTTCTCAATTAATCTCTCTGAAACTTTTCAGTCGTATATCAGAAGAGAAAGTGTAAAGGTCAGTGATGTAACAGTGGTGTTAAAAGCAGTTGCTTTTTGAGACTAATAACAAAATACATGGCTAAGTGGAAACGATAACACGGTGATCTTACCATGACTGCCATTAGGTGAACTTCAGCTACTGCTGTTGAAGTGCAGAGACAATGCAAATTATTTTCTCAAGATGTTGAAAAATTAGATTATTTGTTTGTAGATACAAAGTATTAGAGCTGGTCAGTTTGTTTAGTAATCTGTTGAAATGGATGTATCATTGCAAAGAATGTAACTGCTACTGCCACTTGACAGCTGGACTTTGTTGTCCAAGTGAAAATGTGGACATATGGGCTGATGATATTATAGCATATCAGAGGCCACATAACAGTATTTGACTCCAAGCATGTATTTTCTGTGCTTAAAGATAGTTTAATAGCTTTTTGACTGCTAGGAGGTGAACCTTATTGTCTATTATATATAGGCATTGGTAGAATTGAAGAATAAAGTTTTAGATGACAGAGAGTCATCCAGAGCTTTTTACTGTATTGATTTCTGTTATATTCTCCTTCTCTGAGTTTTTGGGTTTTTCCTCATGGATTAACTGTTTCTCTTTTCTTGACTAGGCGATTTCAGAATGATAATAGGGGAAGACAGATCAAAAGTGCAGAACATAGTGAAACCCAACATTCCCCATTTTCAGAAGCTGTACAGTAACATATTACAGGACTGCCCTCAAGTGGTATACAAGCACCATCTGGGAAGGCTAGAGGCAAGTGTTCTTCAAAATATTTTTAAAACAAGCAGGTGGAAGTGCTTTATCACATTGACAGAAGGCAGGAATTATGCCATGCACTAAGGAGGGCAGCTGTAGTCACTGTACTTGCTATTTGTTATGTTTCTGTTGTTGAGTTAATTCTGCAACCAGAGGATTCGCCTTAAATACCAGTCTCTGCATATGTAGTAACTACTGCTCGTTTTCTTGGAGCATGGGGGCACAGAACTAGAGCCCTAGCAAGGGAACAAGAGAAGATCATTGTAAAATGTGTGTTCTAATGACTACCACATGGAAACAACAGTCTAGGAAGTGATGAATGAACATATGGTTTGTGTTGCAAAGATTAGGCTGTAACTCAGAGGTGCAACTTTCCACAATCAAAAACTGCATCGCACAAAAAAACTCATAAAGTACTAGTTGTGAAGATCAGCTGACTAAACCCAAGTGAAATTCTAGCATTAGCTTTAAATACCCATCCTAAACCATGTTTATCCTTAGTATTTGAGAAATCCAAAATGATCAGTATCTTGAATTCCATCTTTCTGGTATAACAACGGAATTAGGGGAGAGATGCCACAGTCAGGGTTCCCATAGCAATTTCTCCTCTTGTAGTTTGTATGTCTGTGTGTGAACATTCAAGTGGGATATGAACTTCAGCATGAAGTTACAAATAGCACAGGTTGTCTCATGGACTCTCTATCCTCAAGTCACCTCGGTAATTATCTCCCAAATGCCTCCTTTTAGGATGTGTCTTTGTTAGAAATTGATAGAAGTACAGTTTTAAGCAGACTTGAGTACAGTAAAAAATTGTACTGCACTGCTTTGGAGTACAGCATAGACAGATCTGTCTTACACTGCAGCTGCCTCCATGTTTTCTTATCAGTGTGCTCTTCAACAGTTTAGTGGAAGAAATGTTAAAATTAATTTTGAAAAGGATCCGTAATGCTTTCTTCAAGAGAAAGGCTAGTTACAATAATACTTCCTGCTGTTTACCTTTAAACAAATCTGATAGCGTGCTGCAAATAAGCTGTCAGATAAGAAATCCGTCCATAATTCCACAATTGTCATCCAGACTGTTGATTAAATCCCATTATTTCACTGTTGATTTGAAGCAAGGTGCTTTAATATTCTATTGCTCACACCTTGATGTGATTATTGGCAGTTATCCCCCAGACTGAGGTGGATGTCTGCTCTCAGGAGTGCAGTTCAATGAAGAATGGAGTCCCCTTCTCTAAGTATATGTCTTCAGAGCTACAGAGAAAATTCTTTCTTAAAAGATTCCTCAGAACCAATTGCAGACAGACACTCGTTCTCACAGTTTTAGTTCAGGCGTGGATTCCTCCCACATAATGTTCAGAGCCTGCTCATCGTCGGCTGCCTCTGTAGTGATTCATCTGGAGATCATTTTCTCCACACTGACAAAAGGGAGTGTATAGGGGAACTAGACTCCTGTCTGATGTCTCCGTGAAGTGTCTGAAATGTTGTGTGGGAGGAATTGAGCTCTTCATGTTTTCCTCCAGTTTTGGAGAGATCTGCTCCATCATGCGTTTTTCAGTGTTTGTGCTTACACTGTGTAGAAATATGTACAAGCTTATATGCTGGTATTGTTGTATTCCAAAAGGGGTCCTTGAATTTCTGATTTAGATTGGAAAATGTGGAATGAACATTTTCTTCAAATTATACAAACCAGATGTGGTTTGAGTTTAAAGCAGAGAAAATGGTTTTCAAACTAAACTTGAAATGTGTGTGTCTACAGTTTGATTATATTCAGGCAGAAGAAACTGAGCTAACTTAGGTCTTTTGGGAACTTTTTTTAAATTGTAGTGTACTTATGGCTCCAAAGGAACTTGGATATAAGAGAAATGATACAGTTTTAATGAAAAGGTACTTACGGAGACAGGAAGATCATGTGTGTCTTTAATAAAAATTAACATTTTGGTGTTAAGTTATTCTTCAGGTTCAGAACTGAGATAACTGCATTTTCCCGTGCTTGGGAAGTTTCCATTAGCAATATCCATTACTTGTACTGGTGAAATAGGTTGGATTCTGAGAGATATTTGCCAGAGGTCAAAGATAGCCAGAAGAATTTTTGGACTTCTTTAAGAAAGAGAACCAAATGGTTTTTTCCGTATTGTTTTTTATAACATTCAGATTGATAAAAGTCCAGAAGGTCAATTTACACAACTAATGGCCTTGCCAAAAACTCTGCAACAAAAGATAACTTCTCTGGTAAACCTTCCTGGAAAAAACAGAGATGTGGAAGAAATTTTACTGCAAGTTGCCCACGACCCTGATTGTGGATTTGTGGTACATCAAGGTAGGCCTAACCAGTGTCTGTAACCCTTTTTTAAGACACGATAGAGATACAAATCTGTTGTATGTGTTTTTCTGTTTCACAAGAATGGTTTAAAGAGAAGGGTGAAAAAACCCAAGAGATTAATCATGAGATACCTTCTTAAAAACATGGGTTTGGATTTCTTTGATTGCAAACAGGTTATCTGAAAAACTAGTAAATAGCATTCCTCCTGATATGGGATGATATGTCTTGCTTTGGATAATGAAAGAGAGTGTCTTTAGGGATTAGTGTGGCCTGCTTAGACCATCTAACTCTGGGGTGCTTACACCTTTAGGCATAACTTCATTGAAATACTGAGCTGTGTATCCTACCAGGCACACATTGCAAGGATAAGCTAATTTTCTGTCTTGCTGACATTAGTCTTCCCAGTCACGTTGGTTAATCCAGACATGTGAGCTGTGGCAGAGAACTCCAGCTTTAAGGAAAAAGATTGAGGTGTGTCTCATCATCGCAGCTGCTCTGAGGCATGATTATGTCATACGAGCAAGTTAAAGCTAATGCTGCAGACATCAATGTTTTTATTATGCTGCAGAAAAAAGAAAATGTTTAGTACTTGGAGTCTTTTACATATTTAAAGAACTTAACACATTTTTAGTTCCAGGTAGCAAATTTTGCAAGCTCCTTGAGCACAGCAAAAGTTCCCTATACTGGGAGCCACTACACACTCTCCAGCTGCGGAGGGAGCTTTTAGATTGTTTTCTGTTTGGGGAAATAAAGCTTCTGAGAGTTGCAGTTCTCCATGGGCAGGATAGAATGAATTGCATGTGGACATTGAGGTGTCCAGCTTTTTCAGGACAGTCTCTGGCACCTTCTGTGCTGGACTGCAACAGTACCAGGATAAAAGCTGAATCCGGGTGCAGTGTTGTGAGCTGCACATGGTTTTAGAGCTCCAGGTTATCCACCCTTGAGCTCATTATCCGTGTGGCTGTTTATGTAGGGTCTTGCAGGCGTGGCTGTGACTATGCACAGTGGTGCAGCAGTTCAGTATCGAAACACTGAATAGATCTGGTCTTGTCAGGCCGAGCAGTTTAAAATCTTAGGAGAACAAAACCCCTCTTTCACTTTTGTGGCCAAAAGATTTTCCTAATTCATCACTTTGGGTGAAGGCCAGGACAAGCCATTTGGGAATCCTGCAAGACAAAGCTGATAACTCAATCTGAATTGCATTATCCCTAGATATTTTGCTAGATCAGTATGATTTCTTCCTTTCCCCTCCCTACCCCTCAAATTATTTTCAGTGGAACGTTGTATCCCTCTTACTTATTAATGGATTACACTAAACTTTGTTCTTCATTATGGAAGTAGCTTTGAAAGAAGGGTTTAAAAGTATTTGAAATTATATATATTCCAGGTTGTTAATGCAGAATAATATTTTTCAGTTTGGAAGCCTAACTCAGACTACTGCATTTCTACTTTTTTTTTTTTTTTTAAGTATTTAGTACCATGCAGTACTTTTTACATATTAGTATGCTTTTATGTGTTAGGACAAATATAACAATACTTCTGAAAAAAAAAGTTTTCAAATTTTATATACTATTCCATTAACACCTGAGAACCATGGGACAATGAGAACTGAATGTGGCACAGTGCAAAGTGGCAAATGAGCCTTATCTTTAGAAGCTGATAATTTAGAAAAGCCAGACAAGCACTGCACAATAGTGACATCTCTACTTGATCAGAGAAGTGCAAAATCCCAATTTAATTGTGAAGTTATCATGAAGTATAATTTGTTCCGCTCTAGAATGTTGAGATACCAGCACTTAGATGAAACAACTCTGAATCCTTTGTGACTAATCATCTTAGTAGAGCTGTAATGGGACCCTAAATGCATTTATTTGATCAATTCCTATTATTGTTGTCTGTTTTAATATTGATTTGGGGTTTTTTTCCCCGTATGTTATATATAAAATAAATTAAAATAGCTTAGGGAGTATTCTCAATTAATGTGACAAAGCTAAGCAGAAAAAACAGTCTCAGTATAAGTGTATGTTTTACTTTCAGGCTGGCTTGATTGTATAACTGGAATAACATTTGACCTGTGTATGTTGGAAGGTGAAAAACAAAAATCCCTGCAAAACTGCTAAGATGGGTAACATCTGTGTGCTTTTCTCTCTGCAGGCATTTCAGGAATTGTGAGATCCTCCAGCATAGTGCAGAGTGCTAAAACCATACTGACAGCTGGTAAGAATGTGTGGGATTTCCATCAACACAGGTCTTCTAATTTTACAAAGAAAAAATTACAGGGCCCCAAGACTGTCTTGTTACAGGAGTTTATTCTTTAAACTTTTTGTGCATTTAATTGAAAGCCCCTGGAAGATAAAAGTAATATTTAAAGCAGAAGATTTATTGTAACTGTTGCAAAATTGTAACATGCTAAAAGGAACTGGAGTCTGTGCAACTTGTAAACAAATAAACAAACCCCCCAACAACCCAAAAGTAAGAAAAAAACCAGCTTCTGAGTTCAGTTTAATTTTCTGTGCAGGCCAGATCTGGCTGATGTGTACCAGTTCTGCACTTTTTGTATTAAAAAGGCTTCATGCTTTCTTGAAGTTGCTTAAATAAGTTTCTGAACTCATTCATACCTATTCTTAGTTCTTCCACAACAGCAATTATATACCAGTGATGCCAGTAGTGGTTTTAAAAGCAACTGCAGTGGTTCCTACTGAGCAATCCTTATCCAGACCTCTACAGCGGCTGTTCCCCTCCATTAGTGTTGGTGACTCCATGTTACACCTCCTACCCCTTGTAAAGAAACGCAGGTTTCAGTGTTCAGGGCCATTACAGCTCTGCTGAGTAAAATAAGCAGGAACAGTTTTACTTTTTATGTGCATCTGTTATTAGTTTAGTTCTGTTAATTGGAAGAAGTCTGACAAAACTATTGCCTAATTTTTAGTAGCCGGAGGAGACATAACTCCATCCCAGTAAAGCAATTTTGTTATATATCAATTAAACACCCGGCAGATGTTAGTTCCTAATGTAAGGTTTTCAACCAAATAGGTGCATTTTTCTTCTAGAGTTTGTTGTCAAAATTACCTAGTAGTGGTTAAGAATTCTGGTGTTATAACATGCCTTTTTTAGAGATGTCAACTTGCATCCTATCTGTTTCTAAATCCATAGAGTGTAGATTTTTTTTCGTGAAATAATTGTAGGGGAGAGGTCAAAGACACTGTATCCTGTTGAATCCAGTGCTTGGGAAAGTTATCCTGACTGCCCAGTAGGGCAAAGCTGTTTGTGTATAACTTAAAGAGCAGGGATAGAGATAGTTGAACTTTCTAGATTATTTGTGGTCTCCTTCTGTCTGTTCTGATGGACAGAAAATCTCCTCTGGGAGTTGTTAGCTCTTTTTGAGTGCCATGCAGTAAATTACAGCCTGTGTGTTGGTACTGGGACTTTTGTGGGGTTCTAATGCATCTTTTGGTAGGACTTGTGATTCTTACCATGTTTTCTGCTTGTGCACGTGAAACTAGTTATTTGGGAAATGCCTTTACTTTCCTTTGTCTTAACTGCTTTTTGCTTTATATATAGTGGCTTTTTGCCCAGTTAAAACAAACTCTAGTTGTCTCCTAACCAGCCAGTTACATAGAGTAACACTCATATTTAAAACCATGTATTTTCTACTAGTAGTTTTAGTGCTGAAAACGTATTTCTGTGGTTTGATTCAGGTAAAACAAAGCAATTTTGATCCTTTGCCTGAAGTACAAGCCAAATTTGAGCAAGGAGACCTTGGGGGAATTGATTTTTCTTACTTTTAGCATACTTTAGTTCCTTTTTTTAAACATATTTACACTCTTCTGCCAGAATCTGGCCAAAACCATTTGCAACAGAATTCAGGATTGATGGATTTTTCAGGTTTGTATGATCTTAAGTGATTTTCCCTGGAATTGAGGAGGAATGGGTGTCCATGGTTTAGGAGTTAGTTAGTAAAAGCTTTTTGCTTGTGGGGGGGTTTTTTTTTGCCTTTTTTTTTTTTTTTTTAATATTTCTCTGCGGACGCTTATGATTATGTTAAATCTTGCTGTATCTTCTAATGAAGATTTTCTCTCAAGTATAGTTTCTTAATTTAAAAAAGCATTCCTATGGGCAGCATTACTGTTGCTGCTGTGGCTGTGCCAGTCCCTGGGGCTCTCCACGTTCCTAGAGATACCAAATGTACACAACACAGTGTGGCTCCTACATTGGAGGAGTTGCTTGACTCATGCAGGGAATGTGTCTTACAGGAAAGCGTGGAGCTTTCAGTTCAATCCCTAAGGATGCCATATTTCTTTCTTCATTCTTTGTCCAAATCTTGTCTAATATTCTGTTCCCCTAAGACCTATTTTCACACTTTCTAGTAGAGACTTTAGGAAAAGTATATGGCTCTGACCTTCTGCAATGCTTATGTCAAGAACAGTAGCTTAAAATAAGAGAATTATTAAAGAGGTTCGTGAAATCTGTGGCTTCATTAAATAAGTTCTGACCTTTTTTTGGGTGTTTCTAGTAACTGTGCAAATAGTTTGTTTGAAGAATTAGTTCTCACTACCTTGCCATCGTTCTTTTTGGAATGTAAGGGAGGACACAATATCTTTTCCTTAGCTGATTGTTTTACCTTAACAACAAAAAAGGTGGAATGCCTACTCTGGTCCATAGCATGGCTGTCCAATATACAGCATATTTCAAAATTGAATGCTAAATGTTAAATCAGCAATAGCTGTGCTGTGATGGCATGCTGGGTATTAACATTATTGGCATGGAGCACAAGCAAAATAAAGAATTTCAACCCATTTGAGATAACTTTTTTCATCTTTCTCTGCCAATGTGGTTTTGAAGTTGAGCTCCAGCTCTGTTTTTGTTTGTTGTTAAATGCCCTATTTAGTTTTTGAAAATGCGCCTGTGCGTTTCTTCGAGTCTGTGGTGAGGTTGCCTCTCTGTTTCTCATTAGAGATGGCACCATGGTTTGATTTGTTTTCCCACGTAGCCAGAGTTTGCATGGTCTTTGGGAACTAACTCTGCAGCTCTTATATTTAGCTCCTCTGAAGGAGATGTTGATACTTACTTAGCTTGGATTTCTTCTTTATATTTCACTTGAGGAATGCCACAAGCCTTGAAAATTTTTCTATAAATACAATACTGTGAATTAAATCATCAGTGGAAGCATTTGTTCAAGATACTTTTAAGTTAACACAAATGCTCTGAATAACATTTGTTTTCTTAGAATTGAGATACTAGTATATTAATCCTTGTGTATTCAAGGATTCTTTTAAACTTAAAAGATCATGTAAAATACTCTGTAGAGTTCAGATAGCTGATGTCTTCATCAGCTGCCTGAGCATTGCCACCAACTTCACTGTAAATACGTGTACAAAGTTTGCATGTGTCTGTGCAGCAGTACATACATCAGTCTTTCTTTTTAAAAGGAAGTAAAGAATACTACAGCCAGGCATATCTACCAGGAAACTTTGGGGGTCTTACAGCCAAATTGCTGTCTTACAACACTAACACTTCCAAAAAACTCCATGTGGATTGTTAAGTAAAACCAGATACAACTTGTGTTTACACTGAGATGCTGTGGTCTTGTTCCCATGTGCATTAGGCCTTTGTTCTGTATCCTATAGTGGAAAAATTTGAAGGGGAGGTGGAACCACCAAGTCACAGATTCATAGCTGAAGTAGAAAGACATTTTTATGTGGGTCAACTGCTTCAGATTCTGAGACTGAGCCATAATTACAACAATTAACTTTTACTACAGATGTGACTCATCACCCTGAGGGCTGCTTTAAGAAACCAGCTGTAGGTATAAACGTGCATTTTCCTTTGCAGGCTGATGTGCTGGGGCAGAAATGTAAGCATCTCAATAAGCCTCTGGTGGGTGGAGTTCAGTGGAGTGCTCCCTGCAGGGGGAAAATAGGAAAGAGAAAAATCTCTTTCTGTTGAGCTGCTTCAGGAGGCAGGGGAAGTTGGCAGGCTGGTAGAACAAGCTGACTTGCAGGCTGCAGTGCCAGTGCAGTTAATTCCAGTCCTGCAGGGCTGAATCAGCTGTGTTGCTGTTGGTCTGCCACACGTTAGACTGCGCTCGCACAAGTACTCTAACTTCATTGGAATGACACGACAGCATCAATCCTGTCAGGGCAGTTCCCATATTGGAGGGGCTGCATCCTGCACGTACAGTACCCAGGAGACTGGACAGTCATTTTCGAAGCAATACACACGGTTTTAACTTTGGAGATTGGAATCACTTCTTTTATGTGCTATGCCCGAGCTCAGCCTGGCCTTGCTTTGCAACTGGAACTCTTACTCTGTGTGCAATTCCAGTGTGGATATGTGAGTCGCGTCAGAATTTATGTGATTATTCACTTGTTATTTGGGGTGCTGCAAAGAAAAGCCTGTCATGACTTCAGTAGTGTGCTGGCTTTTACAAAAACCTATTGATTGTAGAAAAGTTTGAGCACACCTATGGGATACAGTGGGTTTGTAAGTTCAAAATACAGGTATGGGTTATTTCTTACAAAAGATAAAGCTGAGCTTATTTAAATTGCAATTAGAGGCATGAGAAGTGCAAAACTGATTCTATACAGCGTATTTGTTATCACAGGATTTTTACCCTGTCACATTCCTTCAGAAACAGAGCACGCACCTTTCCTTATTGCTGCATGCTCGTTTGACTTCTTGCTGCTCTAGACTATCAGTAATGTATCTTTTCACTTGAAATATTTTATCTTCATTTGATTGCTTTCTAAGGTCTTTTTCAAATTAAAAATTATCATACCCTCCTCTCCACCCTCTCCCCAAAATGAGACCAGTGCAGTAGATGGCTAAACGTGGGGTGCTTTTTCCAGAATACACTCTAATCTGTCATACTGTGTGACTTCTGGCTAAATTGCTTCTGTCTGTTTTTAATCAGTCTTGTCAGGTGTTCAATTAGAAAAACACAAGAAAGACTGCAGTAAGTATAACGTACCATACTTTTGACCTCTGCATTTAAGTCTCAAAATTAAAGCTTCTTGTGCAGCATTAAAACCTTGCCTTTTCAGTTGTGAATTTGTAAGAGTGTGATTGAACTGTGTTGTAAGCTGAAAAGTCACTGTGTCTTATGTTGGGTTTTTTTTGTTTGTTTGTTTTGGGGCGTTTTTTAAACAGAAAAAGCTGAAGATGGAAAAATAAGTAGCTCCACTTGCTAGGATCTCAGGACCCCACTGAAATGCCAAAAGTAACAGTATTTTGATTTTAAGTTTACAAATACTAGATGACTAAACCCAGCAAAAGGCTGTGTCTTTTGTTTATTCTAGGTCTGTAAGAGATGGCTTATCTCTGGTAGAACTTAAGTGTTTAACTCTAAGGGTGCACTTCACAAATTTTGTGGGAGTCATCCTCAGTCCCTTCATATCTAAAACTCATAAATGCTTGGAGGCAATGACTGCTGCTGTATCTTCATGAAAACTGAGACATGCCTGCCTTCATTGTAGGCTCAGTGTGATGATGTGGTATTTACCAGAGTTCACTACTTGTGTGACTGCTGGAGTACAGCAGCTATTCTGGCTTCATATCAGGTTTGTTATAAACAAGTGATAGCAGGTTATTCTGAAGCAAAATTGGTCCAGACAACATCCCTGTGACACTTTTCACACTGAGGTCCAGGGTACACCTCTGATATTGGCAGTGTCTCCAAAGTACAGCTGCTTGTCATCATCTCATTGTTTTTGCTGCTTTCAGTTCAGCTGGGTACGTGCCTTGCCTAGTGTTCCAGGCCCATCATTTCAGTATCATCTCCTAAGCATAGGGATTGAGCACTGTGATTCTCTTGCAGGTGTGCCATTCTCTCAGTTATGAAATTGTACCTGCCATTAGTTGGCATGAGGCAAGAACAAAATATTCAAGGAAGTGACAGTGTACTTTACAACTTGTTGAAACCAGAACAGATTTGCACCGTAACAGTCAGCGACACAGTTCCTGTGAAAAACCCAGATCTCTGTTTTCACTTTTAATTCACCAGCTTTTGTATAGCAGTGCCTGGGCTGCTGATGGTCTGCAGGGTTTGATGAAACATGTAGTCGAGGTGGGCATCAGCTTGATGCCTCTCAGTTCTAACTGTAGCATTTGTCTCCAGCAGGGCAGGCAGGTGCCCAGTGTATGTCACTAAGCACAGCTGTCTAAAATCTGCTCGGCACCAGGAATTGGCCCAGAAGAGGGTGGAAGCGCAGAGCTTCTTGTCTGCCAGTCACGTGGACTTTGCGTGTCGTACTTGAGCGGGATATTCTTTTGTCCTGATTCAGCCCTCTCACTCCTTCCCCTTTATCCCTTCAGTGAAATTTTGGCTGCAGAGCTTTGGGCATCGCTTGAGGTTCTTCATCTGATCTCCAGGATCTGGGAGTTGGGCTCCTGTTTGAGGAGCCAAACTGCTTTGACAGCTAGATTCTTCTCACAGACATGGCCAGCTAAGTAACCTGCATGGCTAATGAACAACCTGCAATTCTCCAAACAGTCCTGCTTAGGTGTCCTGTTGCAGAATGGAATCTGGCAGGTTGCTGGTGTCCATTACCAGGCCGGAGTGGATCCTGCTCAGCTGGGCACACCTTGCAGTAGATGAGAAAGGGCTTGCAAAAGCACAATGTATTAGTTTGGTGAGGATCTGCAGTACACGCAGGCGGGTTAAAAGCCTTCCTGTATGTAGCATTTAGAAACAGTGATGTGAATGAGAAGTTTCCCTCTGTGCCAGTTAATTGTTTTAGCAGGAATCTCTACCTTTGCTATCCCTTGGTTATTGTCTGTACAATATGCTTGTATACAACATTGCCAGGCCTTCAGAATGAACCTGTGTATTATACATGCTTTGACACTATTAAAAGGATTTCTTTGTGTCATTATCTAATGTGTTATGAAGGTTATTTGCATATCTGCCTGGTGGATTAGGTTGTCTTTCCTCCATGGAAATACTTTACTTGCTGTAGAAAAAACCTATTATCGGAGTCAGCCTTCCTAAACGTTTATATTTTTCATTTTGTCTTTTTTTTTTCTCCTTTTGTTTTTAGGGGCAAAGAAATCTGTAACTTACAGTATGAAGAAATTATATAAAATGACAAAGGGATGGTTAAGGAAGACATCTTGAGTCTTGGCATAGTATGTATGGGTAAATAAATGGTACTTTTTCTCTGAATATTTTGCAGATGGCACTTTGCATACTTGAGAAGATTACAATGCATTTAAGAAGTCTGTTCTAATGATTTACATGCCCAGTTTTATGAATGAAATAGCTTTTTAATGGGAGAAGGTTTGCTGGTAATAGGGCAAAGGATTTCTACTCTGTAAATACTGGAATTTATTTTCCTGTATACTAGAGCTTGGATTTTCAGAAACTCCTTAGTAAAAAGAATTGGTTGTCCATATGGATTAAAACCCAAAGCCACTCATTTTCTCTGTATTGCTAGCTTTATTTTCCAAAATACCCTCAGGCTCTTTCAAAATAATCAAGTTCTTTCAGGGACTTATGGAACTGGTGAGCCCACTGAGTTTCATGTAGCTATGAAACTGTCCTTTCACATTTCTGCACTGACAAGTTCATCCTTAGAATTCTTCTGAGGATGCTCAGAATTGATTGAAAAACGGGATGCTTCTGCAGGGCAGACCTCATGGAAAGTACATTTTTTTCTCACATGTGGGACATTCTGAATCCAAAAAACTTCCACAGTGACTTTCAATGTGGGAAAGAGGAATGAGCAGCTTGTCAGGCGTCAGGTTTCAATCCTTTCATAAAAATCCTTTAATGAGCCTGAGATGAGAACTGCTCAACTCATGGCTCAGCCTTGTCAGAAGAGCCAGAGTTGGAGGGAAAATCATAATTCCATGGACCTACTTGTGCAGATTTATGAAATATGTGTTGTTTGGCAAAGGATTCCTTCAAAGCACTTTGAAGTTGGGAATATTATGAACAAAAGCACATACTGTTTGCTTCTTTGATTCCCGCCCCCCCCAAATACTGTCCACACACGTGAAACTTGTTTTCCCTTTAAATTAGCTGAACTAAAGAAAATTGGAGTTTTATATAACGTGTCAATCATGCCATTAAAGAGTGGACATTTCTAGCAGTTTTCACGTGTGGTGCAATAAATTTGGAGTATCTTTTGTAAATAGAGTATTTTTCACACTCAGGTGGGTTTCCCACTTTGGGAAGTTTATCTTATTAGAAACAAATTGAGACAAGATTTAATTTTGTTTGTGAAAATGTCAATGATAAAAATAATTTAATGGTAAAAAATGGAAATAAAATGTATCTTTCCTGACTATGTATTTTTTTTTCTTGTGTGTTGCCTGATCAGTAGGGTTATCTCAAGCTACATTTAATTTAGTGATCTCGTTTAAATTATTGGAATGAAGTTGTCTGCTAATTATTTCCAGGGATCAGTTCAAAGCATGAGTTTAAGAAAGACAACAGAAAATATATTATTGCATGTAACACGACTCATGCAGGCTTACTTTAATCATAGGAAAACTTTAAAATATTCATTATTTTTAAATATTTGATTTTGAAATTTTAAACCAGAGTCAGGATATAAATGTGTCCCCTTTTTAAAATTATTATCTTGAAAAATATTATTACTGTGAAATAATAAAGAAATTACTGTGAAAATTTCTAAGGCCATAGGTAGATTCCTAACACTTTGCATTATCCATTGGTGGTAGATCTAGAATGTGTGAGCCAAATCCCCTCAAATGTCCCTTTCTGATGTTAGCATTCTCTGTCCCCCCTTACTAATGGAAGAGGCCAAATTCCCCAATTTGAAAAGTTTGCCCTATAAGAAACGTAACCAGGGGCTTTAGGCTTTAAGCCACTGCTTAAATAAATGTAATTTGGGCTTTGGCTGGATTTTCTTGTTTGCATGAAGAGGTTCCTTTGTAGATAATCTATAAGTCTGTTATACATAATACACCTTATCCACCTTAAAATTAGCCTCATATGTAGTGAGGACTTAGAGTAGCCATACCATTTTTAATGTTTCAGCATAAGCTTTAGTAAAAGAAATCTGAAATCAGATGTTGACTTGCTTAGGTGTGCTCGGTGGGAAGCTCTTAAGAACAGAGAACACTGATCCCAGTGCTAGAGACAGACCCCGACAGATACAAAGCTTTTGGACAAATGAACAGCCTGAGAAAAGATTAAGGATGGAGCCATGACCTTCTGAATTAAATAGTTACCAGGTAAGAAGTGAGAACTGCCTGGTTCAGTCATCTAACGAGATGGCAGCTTTGATTAGTTGGTCCCAAATGAAATACTCTGTAGGGGAACACATGGGCACATGTGCAGCAGCATGGACAGAACACTGATTTTTACGCCAGTGATCTGGTGTTAGAAAATTTTTAGTAGGGTCCAGGGTAGTATCTGGGGAGGAAAGGAGGGAGGGAAGTCCTCATTTGTGAAAGTCTTAGGATACAAAAAAGTTGGAAAACTGAAATTGACAGCACATAAATTCTCCTTGTAGGAAATGGGACAATGTGAAACATATCCCTCTGCATAAGTAGTTAGCAAAAGCGTTTATTGTATTTATCCTTTGTAGTTTTGTTCATTTTCTTTTAAGGTTGGGTGGGAAGGGGTCTAAGAGAGCCTTGACTGCTTGCAAAGAAGAGGATGCTGACCACTGGTGATGATTTATCCTTGACAAACTCAGAGAGATCATTCCTAGTGAACCTGTATTTTTCTGTGTGAATTCTGTCCCTCCAGTTAACTTTTGGAAAATTAATACCGTAAGCAGAAAAACGGAGTTGGTTTTGTTTTTTTAAGAAGTGCCAGTTGCTGCACATTGGACTGTTAGAAATCTCTTCCATGTACTGAACACATTACCAGATAATTAAGGCTAACAACTAAAATGTTATTCCAGATTTTGCCTCATTTATTTCCTCTTTGTGTCTGTAAATGAAAATGTAACTATTGCATTTCTGATCCCCATAATTCCCTCAAGGATGCAGGCTTTACTAGGTATTGCATAGAATACAGGCTGACAGAAAAAAAAAGGATATTTGTGGTGCACAGATGGAGCTAAAAGTTTACCATAGAATAAGCAATGTGACCAGATTAAAAATAAAAAGAGGCAGTGGCAAAACTAGGCACATTTTAATAAGCTCATTCCTTCCTCCTGTAATAGTGGAATGTAGTTAAGTTTTACATCATGAGCCATTCTGGGGAGAAATATTGAACAAAACCATCCTGACTAACCTGTGCACTTTTTTATTTTGTTTCCTTAACACAAAAAGGTGAGATCGGGGCTTTTAAACCTGGTTAAATAACAGCACCATGGGATAGGAAACCACTGGATCATAAATTGTAACTGCTTCAAGCACTGGTTGAGAGAGGTCACGTGTCATAAGACTGGTCAACATCTGGTTGAGAATTCCTATTAGCAGAGCATTTAATCACATGCTTGACTTAAAATGCATTGGTTAGCACTGTTGTTGAATAGGGATATCATTCCATTTTGAGATAACGGCAACACATAGCTTGGCCTTGAATCTACAGAAGTAAAAAAAATTGTACAAATCTGTGATGTAGAGAGTAGTACAGTACAGTTGGACATGGCTGACCCCCTCCTGGGATATGGCTGCCACATAAGTAAAGGCTGGATTCACTCTGCTGATTTTTATTTGTTATGTTGAAGTTGTGGCTGTTTTCCCTTCTGTTGAGAGAGGATGCCTTGGAGATACGTGTGCATCAGAACTTTAAATAGAGTATCTTGTGGGGATATCTTGTATCCTGAGAGGCTTAGTGTTTCTCCTTCTCTGCAGTTCCTCACTATTGGTAAGTTTGGGGATGAGCAGCAGTTAAATTTGGAACTTTTTAATGATGAAATGCATTTGTAACTCTAGGGAAGCATTTGAAAGAGCAGCTTTCTTTAAAAACCCTTAGTAATACAGTCAAAGATAATGTTCTGAATATTAAAGTAAGGCACATTTAAGAGTGATTTTGGTGTTTCAGAAGCTGTTTGCTCCTGAAATGGTGGTTCAAAACCTTAGAAGGCAAAGACAAGGCTGTAATGTGAGAATCAGTTGGCCTCATTCCTTCAGTGAAACAGCAGTCTTCATGCTGCACCTTGCTAGCTGAGCAAGGGCATTTATTCAAGAAATAAGGTTCTCCTGGAAAAAAAAAAGAAGTAACATACTGCTTGCTGTCTGGCAGCCAATTAACCATTTTTATGTGCAGCAGATGCTGTGTGGCGTCAGGCCCTCCCAACCCTTTCACTGTTTGTCCTGCCGTGGATTGCTCTGCCCTTCTGCAGGTGTTACTTTACTGCAGTTTGCCTGTAACCTGAGCTGGCCATGTTTGTCTTACATTGCTGGATATCCACTGCATATCTTGATTTGGGTTTATGAACTTCCTTTGTGTACAGCACTATAATGGGTCGCTTCTTGCTCTTTGGAGAGAGTTTTGCAAATCCCAGTTTAGTAGTTCCTAGTTCACTCCATCTGTTGATACATTGCCAGTATCTAAGTCTGTGCACTAAATCTTTGTGAGACTTAAGTCCTTCCTCGTCATCCATATAAGCTGAAATCTTCAACTGTATTCTGTTCTGTAAATCATTTATCTCTGTGGCTTTTAAGAAGTGGCCTACCTTTCCCCTTGAGGCCATTGGTCTTGAACGTATTTATTTTTTTGGCAGAGTGCCACGAATGAATCATAGCCCTGAGCAGCTCAGGCTGGGCTCCTCTTGATTGCTAATAGAGAATACTTGGGGCAGTTGTTACAATGCCTTGCTATGTGAGACTTTAAGAGAAGAGAGATTGATTTCAGACTTGTTAGTTGCTTTTGAAGTTCCTCAACAGTATGTGGAAATGATTTCTTATGGCTGTACAGCTGTAATCCACTAAAATAACTCCTGATTGTTAAATGGGAAGTTGGTACATGGGAATACGTTACTAACTCTTTGTTCAAATGAGGTGTCTTTGCTCTTTCACAAGAAATAGTCACCTTAGCTTTTATTCCATTTGTACCTTTCCTGTTTATACCTTCCTGCTCCATTTCCATACTGCTTTATTGTTTCTCTTCTTGACTTAATTCTCAGGTCTTTCATTCTGTTCTTTGGACATCCCTCTTTTCTGGTTTGGCTGCCCCACCATGGACATTGTTTCATATGCCTCCCTCTTTTTCCTGTATAACAGTGCTTTCATGAAAGACAACCAGGCAGATGATTTATTTCTGATGTCTTAAAAGGCTTCTTTGTAATGAAGAGCCTGGAGCCAATCAAACCGCTAAGGGTTTCTGTAGGTGAGTCAGGGCCTGGCTCTGAGACCCACAGTGCCAGGGAAGTGTATGGAACTAGCTTGTGCTTCAGAGGGAATGAAGTAGATGACAATGGGAAATCAAAATTTGACTGGATACATTACCATCGATTTTGGTTTCCACTTCTTTGTTAACTTGTCCACTGCTGTGAGCGGGCCATTTGGCTAGCAGCAGGATTTTTGGCTGCTCCTGAACTTTGGATTTGGGCAGTGCACAAAGCTGTAGGACACAGTGTGCTGACCTCCTCCGTCAGCATTTGCGGGATGTGTTCTTTATCACTTGCACATTTCCCGTTTTCCACGTGTTTGAGCAGTGAGTTTCTCCAGCTGGTTGGTTGTGGGACCCCTCAAATACCACCTATATGGAGTGCACCTGACTTTGTTTTAATTGCAGAGCCTGTATTTCTCACCTGTGCTTCAGGGAGGCTTCTCTTTAGATTTAGTTGACCTTCAGTGTGAGGGAATTGGACCAACAGATGGGGAGTAATAGCTGCAACCTGATCATAAAGGAGGTGCCTGTAGGTTAGCCCACAGCTGAGCAAGTGGGATCCCTTTCTGTTGGAGGATGCACTTTGGAGTATGTTGCAAACATCTTCTTTGCCAAATTGGGAAGATAAAGATGGACACAGAGGCCAGTATTCCTGAGTGGCTTAGGGAACTGAACTGTGAGGTCTTTGTTCTCCAAAAGGTGGTAATGCTGCATCCCTGACTTTGGAGTAAACATAGCCCTTGGTGAGTGTCCAGTGGAGGGGGATCCAAGCAAGGTTCTGACTCATGCCTTTTCCCAGCAATTAATTTAAAAATAGAATTGCCATTGAAATATGCTTTGAAGGTCAGAATGTCAGGTCAGTGTGTGTCTGATAGTTTTTTGTGGGTAAGGTGTTGACAGAGGACAAAGTATTCTTCATTTTCAAATTCAGTTCTGCTGGCTGTATATTCTATGTCAAAAATGAATTTTCTTTGTATTAGCTACTGCAGGAAGAAGAGACGTTACCTCTACATAGGTATTTTCTGGTATATTCTTTGTTTTCTGTCCCTTTTGATGCTGTGGTTTCATAAAATTTTGCAGTGACCTTATTTACCTGTTTTTCTATATAAAAGTTACATCACAGTTGCTGACTGATCCTGAAGTTAACGACTGCCTTAGGGAGAGGCAGTAATCACTTTACTCTTGCATGTTTTAACCTCCAACTCAGACTGGTTAAATCTGAGATGTTAAGAAATGGGTTAAATTTTAGTACATGAATGTTCAGACTATACTTTCTGAAATTATTCATGAAAGCTGCAAATATTTTAGTTACATCTTTAGTAGAACCTTCATGTCATTTTTGCCTTCACAATTCAGTGTTCTGCCAAAGCCTTTTCATTAGTGGTGGATGGCTATTTTGACGATTATGCACATTTCTTTTCTGAGAAATTGAAGGTATTGCAGCTGCAAAGACAATATTCTGAACTGTCTGAAACTTCTGCAAGTGTCATGGCTATAGAGGATTCCTCCTGCTTTTGAATTTGAATAGAATTTGATTCTTGGGAGTTTGCAACCACAAGGGACTGTCTTTAAAAACAAACCAAACCAAACACTGGTTATAACACTGTCTTTTGGTTTCTTCGCTTGCCTTTGTTGTGCTGTGAGACCTTCTTTGAAAGATTTGAGCCCGATGTTTAAGATACCTCCCGTACTAGTTAAACAGGCCAAGTAAATGGTAAATTATCTCATTTATTTTATTAATTTGTATTACTTCTCTACGTTGAATCTATCTAGCTCTATGAAATACTTGGTAAATTTGAAAGGTTCTGCTCCCACACAGAAGATTATTTTTTTAATCTCTGCCTCCTGCCAAAGCTTCTCCAAACCTTAATAGCGAAGCATGGAGGGGGGTGGAGGGAGCATTCAGTGAGTTTTGTTTGTGATTTTGGTTTGTTCTTTTAATGTTGCCATCTTCAAGTTGTCTTGCTCTTAGCAGTGGTGAAATGTCTGGCTCACTCCTTGTATGAGACAATAGTGAGAGCCAAGAAAGTTTGGCTCCTTAGAATGTTTCAAAAAGTGGTGCAGGACAGGGGGCAGAGCTGACATAAAGCAGCCTACCAATGTCTGTCCCATGATATTGTCATAGTGCTTTGGCATTACAGCCTTAAAAAGCATTAAACCCTTGCCTGGGGCAAGGCTTTTTAAAACCAAATTATTTTCACAGTAAATTCTAGACTATCTCTTTTTTCTTTTTTTTTTTCCCTTTGTTTTTTCTCCCCTCATTTTCTCCCAAGTCTGGTGTTGGGGCGTAAATCCTAGATGGGGAGATTGAACACATTCTGCATGCTCCTGGTTAACTTTGAGCCTGCATCCTTGGATTAGACTTGCCAAGCAGAAGACTGAATCAGTAGCAATTTTGTAGTTTGAAGGTGAGTTTGTACAGACAACAGTAGATAATCACTGTGCTTTAAATTCTTACATTTTAAAGTGGATTATATTTAGGGATTGTACTTGCACAGATGCTTTTGAAGTAAAGTTCTGGTTTTTTCTGCTTTTCTTTTTGTTGTTTAAAGAACGTCTCCTCTATTCCTTGTCTATAGTTTATTTGTGACTAATTTTCAGTTAACTTGTGTTATAGCATCATAGAATCATCATCATGGCTGGGCTTTGTGAACGAAGATTTGGGAAGTGCTCTACCCACGCTTGCTACAAGCGCGTTTATGGCTAAAAAGGCCAATGCGAGACAGACAAGTCCAGTTGCAAAAGGCACAGCAGAATGGTGTGAAGCAAGGCTGTGTTCTTGCACGAACTCTATTCACAGTCTTCTTCAGCATGATAGAATCATTTAGGTTGGAAAAGACCTCCAAGATCCTCGAGTGCAACCTTTGACCAATACGATGTGATTCCATGACACATCTTTGAGCTGCCAGATGGATACTCCTAAGGGCCTAGACAATCTTCTGGTGCCCAGTTCCTTTAGGCAGGCGTGTTACTCTTACCCAGTCACTGCTGGCTTAGAAGAAATTCTGGTGACTAAAGAACCTTTGCTTATAGCCTGGAAATGTATGGAAAAAAAGCTTACAATAAGTTAGTGCGGAAACTCAGGAAATAGGGTTGCATCTAACTAAAGTTCCTCTTGACCTATGTGAAAGGATAGAGGTCTAATAGGGAGTTAAATCTGTTATATGTATTGTTGCACAAGAAAAAAGTGTACAATAAAGAGGTTGCTTTGAATATTCATCTGTTTTTCATGGTTATATTGACCTTTCTTTTACACTGAATTTGTCATTTAGTCTTTCTGTGAACCATTTGTGGTCTTGTTATCGGTATTTAACAAAACTTGGACAAATTAAAACCAGTGGTTGTGACCAAAGGTTGCTTTTAATTTGTTAATCTGACGCTCCTTTATTTATTTTTTTTCCTCTGCTGTCTTGACTGTCTTCATTTTATGGGAACCTCCATAGGGTGGAATCTTTTCTAGAACAAAGCAAGCAGAAAGTACCTGTGGTTAAATGTTCTGAAAGAACAGAGTTGGTGGTGTTCATATTTCTGTTTGAGTCTGAAAGTATCTCATTGTTTGCTTGAAGATTATGCTGCTGTTATGACCCTGCTCCAACTGAAATTATAGTCTCTTTTAATCTGCCTTTGGATGATGAGGCAGACAATTACAAAGAGGACAAGCTTTGTCTTGAAGCAGGTAATAAATAACCATCTCCATCAGCTTACAGTTTGGATCAACTTGTCTGTCTGGAATTACTGCAATTTAACACATTATGGTCTAATGAAATAATAAACTATCTTCAAAAAAATTTGAAGTGTTTTTTTAAATCTTACGTTCTACAGTGTTTTGGATTTTGGATGTGTTTTTATATAAGATAGCTTTGAGATGCAGTGCAAATGAATCCAGGTTTTTGCAGGGAAGAGTTTTAGATTCAGAGCTTAGGAGTGTTAACATGGAAACTGTCATTTGGTGTAAAATCAACCTTCTTTATTAAAAGAATGTGTGGATAGATGGAAGTCTGCACTGTAGTTTTACTGACAGAGATTGGGAAGCAATGACATGCCTTATTAAGCTGACAAGTAGTGGTGTTTTGTGATAGCTTTGGGAAAAGTGTTTGCTTTTGGCACCAACTTAATCATCTTTGTGCAAAGTTTACTATGTCTTGGGCTTCTTTTCAGATTCGAGGTAACTTCATGCGTTCCTCTCAGTTGTAACAGAAATTGTGTTGTTGCTGTTTGAAAAACTAAATGAGATTGCAGTAAGAAACTGGAAGAACTTCCATAAATGTCCGTCTTACATGCAGTGATACCAGCTGGCAAATTACTTCCTTAGCACCTAAAGAAAAAGAAACCATCTCTTTGTAGCTCTACACTTACATTGTTGATTGAACCAACACATAACATGTGGCCCCGGCTGCTGCTCTTAGAAGCTGAAATCACTCATCAATAGTCTGCCAAACCAGGCTGGAGTCGCTTTGCACATGGAGCACCCGTGGGTGGTGAACACTGCAGACTTTCACAGTAGTGAGGCTATTGCTGCTGAGACTCACATGGAGGGAGATACTTGCCCAAGGCATTTTTAACCAGCTCTTAGTATGGTGAAAATGTTGTATTTTTTTGGCTGATAATGGAACAGATGTCAAGCCTGATTTCAAAAGTAATTACAAGATTAATGTTTGAGTAGGGTCTGTAGAACTGGGCTATCAGATCTCCCTGCAGACTGCAACTGCACTTGCTAGTATACAATTTTCCCCCTCTAGTCTCAGGTCCTTTTCTTCTTCTATACTGAAAAGAAGAAAAAAAGTGTTAAAACAATTTGTGAAACGGTGGTAACTCTCAAAACATACTTAGAAATGACTTGGTGGCTTTTGGTGCTTGTGAAATACTGGTGTCTTTCTGTGACACTGTGCTAACAGGTTGTTTGAGGAGTTCAGTGGGCCTGGGGGATGTGGCAAATCTCTGCGTGACTACCAATCCACAGCAGGAAAAGTGAGGAAGACACTGACCCTGCGGCACCTGAGATGTACTGGCAGTAACAATCTTGTCTCCCTCACGCAGGGGTTAAATCTGCGGTTGCAGTGGCCATACTGTATGGAGAATGTGACTAATTTTTGGTGATTAATACACATTTGGAACAGGAGTAGCAACTGGAGTCTGTCTCAGGATTTGCATCATACCTTAGGTGCCTTACCTAAGGCTGAAGCACTACTTTTGTTTTAGTTCAGCTAGGAACCCTCAGCTGTCTCAATCACTTTTTGCATTTCAGCAATACTTTTGTTGGTATCCGAGTCAGCAAAGAGCCTTTGATACCATTCAGTTAGAAAGTGCATGCAAAAGGGAAGACATATTTTAACACTTGAGCAAAACAAAATCCTGTTCATCACCCAAGACTGGTTTTGCTTTACTAGTTTGTGAATTTGCCTTTTGAGCGTCTTCACTGAGCATTAGCCTGTGTTGAACTCAGCAGCTTCAACAAGGTTTTCTTCTGCTGTTTTCAAAGATTTCCAGCATTTGACAACTTGCACTTCATTCTTTTGGTTTTAACAAGTGTTTACACCTCACTTCAGTGGGGAAGTCTGTCCGTCTGCACCAGCAGTGTCTGTACAGGAATGCTCAGGGTCACTGTTCCCAGCAAGCTCACGTTCCTCAGACTCTTTAGATGTTTAATAAATATCCTGTTGTAAAACTTTTGCTGGGAGCTGTAATAGCACATCCAAAGGATGAAAAGCTGGTTTTGACCTCTCTTTTTTCAAGCTCCTCCTCCTCCCAGGAGCTCTGTGTCATTAAACAAAGAAACCCTTCCTACCTATTCCCTCCGGCAGTTAGGAGTGGCAGACTTTTTTCTTAAAGATGCATATTAAAGAGTCTTGGAATTGCTCTGCAGCAATTAATTCTCGTGTTGTATACCAATTTCTAGTTCAGATCTTTTCCAGTGCCTGTGGTTTTGTTTTCCATATTTATTTTTTCTCTGATGTCTTTTTTTTCTCAAATAAGTTTTAGACTATTATGAATAGTATTTTTCCAAATATTAGATCATCAAACTTCTGTTCTTGTTAGCTGGTAATGAAAATATTCTCCAGTAATCTACTAATACAATACCAATTTTTAAAAATTATAAATATTACCATATATTGGTCTAAATGTCATAGACAAAGGTTTAAAAATATGTATAAAATTATGTTCATGATTATTATGAGAATATATGCCTTTCAGCTTTTTAGCAACTGAAATGTTTCTATTAGATATACTGAGTGTGTGGAGTCCAAATCTGGATTTCATTTAATGTTTGGAATGCATTGTTGGCTAGCTTTTGGTGGCCTGGAGATCTCATGACCTGTCTTTGCAAGGATATGAAAATACTTCAGTGTCAGCTATTCTTGCATGATTTTGATAGACTTTTAAATGGGAACTGGACAGCACAGACCCTTCATGGGATCTGAATCTTTCAAAGAATCCAAGTGCAGGGTGTGTGGGTTCATCCCCGGCCGTTCCCTTTCGTGCAGCCTCCCACACCTCTTGGCTAGGCTGCTGCTTTGGCTGCACCTCTGGCTAGATGTGGGAGCTGTGCTCTCTCCACCATTTCATGCATCAGTCTCAGTTTCAGGATCTAAAATAAACCTTGCTGTGCCTTGCTACTTTTTTTTTTTTCTTTGGGAAAACACAGACAGTTGTGCTGCCATTTATATACTTATGCATTTATTGTAATAGTGTGTCTGTCACACTGAGGGGGGTAGGAGAAATACCATGAGCAGAAATCCAGTGAGACACTGCATTTCTGTTGCCTTGTGCTCTTTTTGGGTTTCACCACAAATCTGCAGCCCTAAGGCTCTTTGTGGGGTTCAGGTTGATTTGAAGTTGTGCCAGGGCAGGGTTACGTTGGATCTCAGCACAAGGTTCTTCCCCCAGAGGGTGGTTGGCACTGACCAGGCTTCCCAGGGCAGTGGGCACAGCCCCAAGGCTGCCAGAGCTCCAGGAGGGTTTGGATGATCCTCTGGGGCACAGGGATGGGCCTGTGCAGGGCTGAGGGTTGCACTGGATGATCCTTGTGGGTCCCTTCCAACTCAGCATATTCTGCCCAAAGCACCCTCAGATCCTTGTGAAGGTAAAATGCAGCATTGTTGGACCTGTTTCTCTGCATTACAACTGATGTTCCATGTGGACACCAGAAGATCAGTACAGCACTTCCCCATTCTGTAATTAATTTCTGCAAGCTAAATGCCTGTTGCAGAAACAGCATTCCCAGGTTCTTCAGAGTGCATTGGAAAAGTCTTAGTTTGGCTTCTGACTGGCTCTTTCAAAAACACGAGCTGTTCCAAACCAGTTTGATTTCGATACCATTACTCAAAACAGGCAAGATGTGCTCCTAAATTGCTTGAGCCTTGGAAATGGCAAACTTGGAATGCGTGCTGCTGCAAGGCAATGGGAATGACTGAGGATGTGCCGGTGTTTGGGGAGTGCTGGAATGATGAGAACAGGTGTGTTCCTTGCTTTTCCCAGTAGTCCACTGCTGAGGGACTAGATTGTTCTGGCTCCTGGCAGACATTCAGACTTTTTGCAGTTGCATGTGGGAGCTCCTGCTCTGGAGATGGAAGAGTATGAGAGCGATTTGTTGACCATGGCGATAGCTTTAGTTTCACACGGGTCTGACTGTTGGCAGTTCCTCCGGTGGCTGAATGAGTCATACCAAGCGCAAGAAGGGATTCTATACAAATCTCCTGCGGTACGAGCAGTAAACAGGAAACAAAGTGACGGATCTGTTCAGGGCAATTATCGTCAAACAGTGGAATATGTGGACGTTAGCCCTCCGTCCTTCAGCCCGGCTGTAGTTCGTTACATCAGGCTGCGAAACGCTTGTTCCTCGTTATTTGCGCGTGTGGCTAATCAGCTGGTTTGTGAGACGCTGAGTGACGCTGTGTTTGAGTTTGAAACGCAAGTGGCGCACTTCTGCTTTTACAAAGTGCTTTGTGAAGAGCAACTTTTTGTTGTTTTCCTGTAGTTTTGGAAAAGCTGTTTGAAGCAGGGTCGGAGTCAGGCAGGCACAAACTGGCAGTGCTGTCCCCGCGCTCTGTTCTCTTGTTCCTCGGCTTTCCCGGGGCTCGAACCGGTGGCCCTTCGACCCCGGCCCCGCGAGCCCCTCCCCGGGGCGGGGCCTTGAGCGCGCGCTCCCTACCTGCGAGGATGTGACGTTCGCGCTTCATTACCCTAATTATGCTGACGTCATCGCGGGCTCGGCCAATGGGCGCGCCCCGCGCTCCCCACCTGCTCGGCGCAGAATTCCCTCGTTCCTGGGATTCCTCCCCGGGCCCGCGAGCGAGCGGGGCCAGCGGGGCCAGCGGGGCCGGGCTCGCCGCGCCTGCTCCGCTCCGCTGCCGGGCCGCCAGTGCCGCCCCTTCCCGCCGCTCCCGGCCCGGCCCGGCCCGGCCCGGCCCGCGGGCGCCGCGGCCGCGCTGCCGGTTCTCCTGCTGCTGCTGCCGCCGCCCGGAGCGCCGGTGAGTGAGGGGGGAGCGGCCGGGCGGGGGCGGGCACAGGTGCTGCCCCGGCGGTGTCGGCGGGACGGGGCTGCCCGGCGCGTTCTCCGCGCTGCGGGACTTTCCCCGGGGCGGCCGAAGCGGAGCCTCCCCGGAGGGGCCGCGGGGGCTCCGAGCGCTGCCGGCGGGGCCGGGCCCGCCCGGGGAGCGGGACTGTCCCGGCAGGGACCGGCTTGGCCGGCTGGAGGTGCCCGAGGTGCCGCAGGTCCCAGCGAGCGGCCACGGGGCCGAAATATCCCCCAGGAGCTCCTACCCCGGGGTGTCCTGGGCAGCGGGACCGAGCGGGCACTGCGTCCCTGCCGTCCCCAGCTCACACCTGGGCTCCCGCACGGCGTGCTTTTCCTGCAGGGAAAATCCCTGGGGTGACATCAGTAGCAGAGGCGAAACCTTTAGAATGAGTCCCAAGGGCGCTGGGAAGGTTTTTTACTCTGTATCTTGTATACTCCATTTGCAGAGTGATTTTTTTTATTCCGTCTGTAGCAGTGCAGTGTCAGGCTGTCTTATGTGTTCCCCACATGCAATCAGCAGTAATCAGTTCTCCGGGCTTGCATTTTTTAAGTAAATAACTGGGCTGGAACAGTTGTTGCTGGATCTCTAGCATCCCCAGCATACTGCGGGGAACAAGAATGGGTTGTTTTGGTGCAGGATGCTAAAACAGGGTAGAAAATCGTTGTACAGACCCCTGGGGCCATGTCAATTAAGAGCATACACACAATGAAGTGTCAGGATCTTATTTACATATGTGTAGCTCTGATAACCTTCTCAGCATCTCCATATTGCGTTAGTCAATTTGTTTGTTCTCAGAAACATTTGAAAGCTTTCTATTATAAAAGGGAGCTTCAGTTCTATTTGCTGTAGTTAAATGTTTCATAATATGTTTGCAGCAGCGTGTGTAACATAGGATGGACTGAGTGGTCTTGTAGATAGATACAAGACATGGTCAGGTTGGACTTTTCCACCTTTAAAGGTTTATTAGCTTTTGTTTCAAACACCATTGCTAATGTTACTTTGTTAAGGAGTTTTTATGCAATAAGACAACAAAAGGCCCAAGGTAAAATGCCAAAGCTTTACTTTAAGCTTATAATTTTCTGTGTGATGAGTTAAATTGTTCTTTCTGCTTGAATATTTGCACGTTCAAACACTTCTTCCACGTGCAAAACAACCATGGTTTAAAAAAACCAAAGTAGTGAAGAAATCTTTTATTTTTTTTTTTTTTAAAGAAGTGGTATTTTGAAGATTCCTTGGCCAAGTAGCCTGAACTCACTCTGAGGACCATGGGTTGTAAATGCAGGGGGTGATCAGTACTCAGGGTAATCATGACCTGAACTGAGTACTTGCAGTTAACATTTCAGATGGGTATCTCAACACAGGATTTATGTATCAACAAGTAGAAGCTTTGATCTAAGTGCAATTGGAGGAATTTATTGTGTTTATTTGGGACAAATACTGTGCTTATCGTTGTTCTCATTCATGTTGCAAATCTGATTTACTCTCTCCTATAATAAAAAATAAAAGGTATTTACCTATTTTGCATCAAACTGCTACTTTATCTTCCTTTCCTCTGTGGACTTACTGGTTGTACTGATAAGCTGTGCCTGGATTTCCTCTTCAGTTTTGCTTTCTCCCATGGAAATCAGCTGAGTTTCTGGACTGTGCCTGTATTTCCCCAGGTGGGAGCTGCTTTCGACCTGTTTGACAATATTTTTCAATTAATCTTGTCTTCCCTGTACTTGTGTTTATCTACACTTGGTTTGCTTTAGTCTTCATTGTCTCTCGACTGTCTGGTTATTCTTGAAGCATTTTTTCATTGTTACAATGGGCTTTGTTTATTAACACTCCTTTTCTCCCTCAAACGTGTTCTCTGTAATTTCACCAGATGGCAATCCAAGTTCCAAACTTGTCTCTTAGTCATTGGAAGGTTCAGCCTTTCTCTCCTTGTCTATCTCTAGTTCACACTCGATATTTGAGGGAATTCTTTCGGGTGTTCCTTGTGATGGTGTTTGGGGTGGCTGTGCTGCTGTTCTGTCATTCAGACCTGTAATCCAGGTATCATCATGGCTGTGATTTCACTTTGGCTTTTCATATCCAAACAATGTCAAAATTCTTCTGATTTTTTTTTCTTACCTGCCCAGCATGTCTGTTGTTCTCGTCATTCTTTGTCCTTGTTTCTATCATCTAACATGTTACTTCAGCTTCAAGTTAAAGTCCATCCTAGACAAAAAACATCATGTCACCTTAATGAGAGTGCTGCCCAAACATCATCTTGCATGTTTCTCTTTTCTTTCTGTCCCTTTGGTATTCCCCCTTTTAAAAAATAAAATATAAATTCTTATCTTTGTTTCAAATCTTTCCTGATGTACCTTGAATATTAACTTTGGTGAGATTAAATAATTGTCTTTCTGTTGAGGCTGAGTGAGTAGTGCTGTTTACTGAATTTCAAACAGGCAACTTTAGAATTTTTCCATGAATGCTTTTCCTGATGCTTGGAAGGTGCTGTATAAATCCATGAAATCATTTAAGTCTTCATTTTCAAAAGCTTTAATTTCTCCATAGTCTTAAAAAAAAAAGAAAAAAAAGAAAGAAAGGAAATTAGCAGACATTTGCTGAGAGCATTCCATCTGTGTCTGGATTTTCAGAAATGTGAAAAGGAAAGAGGAAAAAATGTGCTGTTTTGTTACACTAATAGGTGTTGTGTGTTTCAAGTGCTGCATAAAAAGGTGGATCAGTGTTTAGTAACTTATTTGTTTTTCAGACATTGAATCTCTGATTTCACATTCTGCATCTTTCCAGAATCTTTCTGTACTGCAGTGTAGGTGAGAGGACAGACATGGGGAATGTTGAATGGGAGCAGTAGCTGATAAATAAAAGGTCTGAGTAAGATATTTAATATTTGAAATTACAGTTGATAAAACTATCTTAAATGTTTGAAAAGTGCTTTTGGCTCATGTCTCTTTAAATCTAACAGTTAAGGGATTGTAACAAGTAAGATATTTGGGAAACTGTTTCCATAGTGTTTAAATCAGATTTAGCCAGAAGAAGTTCAATTGTGTTCTTGTATTTCGCCAGTCACTTGCTTTCCCTTACCAGATCTGGGTGCAGAGCAGTACTTACACGTAAGATGCAGTTGGTTTTTGATGGGGATACTCATAAAAATCCAACATTGATGCAGGCTGGTTTGTGCATACACAGGTTTCTGTGTCTCACAGAGAATTAGCTGGATTTTGTCAGGAGTCTGCTTTTTAACTTTCTTTTACACTTTTTACTTTTTTTTTTTTTTTTTTTTTTGGAACCCTGGGAAGTATCCTGGTCTGTATTTCTGAAATGTGACTCCTCCTGAGGATGGCTGGGCTGTTCTTTGAAAGCAGCCTTGGCAAAGCTGGATCAGTTGCTGACCTTGCCCAGATCAAATTAGGTTTTTAAGCTTTGAGCTGTCTGAGAGAGGATCCCTCCTCTTTCATTCTCATAGGCAACCTTTATTACTTTCTAAACTGTTATCACTGACTTGTTAGTCTGATTTAGAGATAGAGGGATATTTAATATTGTTTGAAAAATAATCTGGAAGTTTATATTTCCTTGAAGGTAATTTTCATAACTGTAAACACGTTCAGTGTGTGTAAAAAATCACAGAATACGTGGTATTGCACTGTGGATTTGCAGCTCTCCCTTCAAAGCAGCTCTTGGATGAACTTAGCGTTCTGTACAAGACCTTAATTTTAGAGGAACATCTCAGCAGCTCCCTCATGACGTGGACTTTAATAAAGTTGCAAAACTATATAGAGTCCACTTTTAGTGAAGTTGTTTTTAAAGTGTCTAATTTCCTGAATAGAATTAAGACCTGGTTCCTGTTTCCTTCTCTCAGTGTGGATTTCTGTCACCAGCTAATTCTTTTACTAGGAGCATGTTCCGGAAAGGGTTTGGGTATCTGCTGCTCCCATTACTTGAAATTTACTGAAAAACTTAAAGAAAAAAGGCAATTTGTTTTCAATAAAAGACATTTTACTATCCTTTGCATTGTTTTTTATCAAGAGATGCTTGTTTTTTTGTTTTTCTTTTCCTAAAGGGTTGACTTAAAGGGTTTGCATTGCTGTCTTTGAAATTTAAGACAAAGTTAGCACTAAATCATGAGTTAGCCTTCAGTTTGGTGTAGCTGCATCACCTGATCAGACATATTTTAGTAATTTTTACAACTGAATTTTCATTCTGTTAGAGGAATTTGTGTAAGAGGGTCAGTAATCAACAGTCTGGGAAGAAATAGTGTTATTTTGAAGTCCAAGAAAACAAAAAGCAGGAAAGAAACTAAGCATCAAGGTCTAAGGCATCAAAGTGGAATGATGCTTAAAGGCTTCTCCAGCAAACACACTCTGCCAAATATTTACTTTGGTTTGGAGGAGAATGTGGCCAGACAAGATATGAAGAAATATTTAATAGTAAAATAAGAAGCTCAGATCTTGTTTTCTGAAACTTCTTGCCCACAGGTACTGTCTTTAAATGAAAGAGTTAATTGACTTAAAGCTTAGTTAAAATACTGTTCTTGAGCAAAAGCTAATGATGACAGGGAGGGAAAGTGCAGGTTTTAATCCTCAAGTGCTCTGCTTTGTTATTTCAAATTTTTCTCTTGTATAGTTCTATGGAAATATTACTGGATTTAATTACTTAAACTTAAAAATACATTTTCTAAACTTACAAATACTTCAAAATCCTTTCTCTTATGCTTTAAAACCTTTGGTTAAAGTCTTTGATGTTATTTAGGAAGAGAGAGGGAGGACAGTAAAGTTTATTGTTTTAGTGCAAAGTCAAGGAAATTGTTTTCCAAACATATGCTTGCTCTTAAGTCTATGTACATGTTATACATGTGTTTGAGATTTCTGTAGTTGCCACTACCTTCTTTTTTTTTAAGATTATACTGTAAAGTAAGTTACAGTAAACAGTTTTTAGGACAGAAGATCATGCTAAGTTTTTGGCAGAAAAAATCCAACAAAACTGTTAGCTCTTCTGAGTTTTTCTCTTTCTCTGTTTTTTTTTTTCTTAGCAGTTCTGTCAATGCTGTTGCCTTTTTATTTAAAAACGCGAATAAGTCACTGGCCTTTTAATAGAAGCGACTTGACAGCATGTTATTCTCTTCCTTAATTTCCCTTTTGTATTTTTGGAATTTCGTATTGGAACTTCTTTTTTCCTTTGAAGCCATCTATGTGAAATTTTGAGAAGCTTATGTAAGCTGCAGTACAGTCATTAGTTTTATGGGAAAGTCTATTGCTTGATATGGTACTGAAATGTACATTTTTAATGTGTTAGGGTTGATTTTTTGTGTAGGGGAATTGTGTTGCAAGGGGCTGAAACCAGGGCAAAGCAGCTAATGAGGTGTGTAACTATACAGGTTGCAAGTCTGTGTTGTTGTATATACACATACCCAGAGTTCAACTATATGTTCATTAATAACTGGTTTATAAACTTTGAATGATTCTGCTTTGGCCATAGAGAGTCCGGAGGTCAGGTTTATTGCATCTGTTGGCTCTAAAGCAGTCTCATGCTCAGGTAGTCAGGCCAGCGGTCACCTTCACTGCAGACGAGTTGTATCTTTGGATATTGTCTCAAGTAGCTCTTTATTGGGATGGAAGGCCAGCACGTGGGACAAAAACCACAACGTGTAACAGATGACCCTGTTGCAACATTTGTGAGCAGCAATCATCAGCTTCAGTACTTGAGAATTTGGTCTTCTGGTTTGTTTGGGTCAGTAGCTGGTGGGAAAGCTAATTCCAGTGTTTTCTTGTTTTCAAAACTAAGCAATGACTTAGGTTTAGCAAGTCCTGTGTTGGTATACCATGAAAAGAACAGCAGAAACTTAGATTTTTGATTCTTTTGCTGCCATTCTCTTTTTCATGCTTTCTGTAAAACCTGATGTGTATATATGATCCAAATAGGTGATACAGCACTTGGTATGTTAAGGATTCTGAGTTTACTGTCTGTAACTTTGATTCTGAATTTTCCAGGATCCAGGGAGGAATGGAGACTCCATTGGATGTGTTGTCAAGAGCAGCATCTCTCGTACATGCTGATGATGAGAAACGTGAGTCTGAAATGTAGTTCTGTGCTTTGCTGGATCCAGATAATTGTGTTTGCACTGTGTGCCAGCCTGGATGTTGGCTCTATCAATCTTGGCATTGTACTGAATCGAAGATGTGTAGAAAAATGTCAGGAACCCTTCAGAAGTTGTCTTCCTCACTTGCAAAACCAGTATGTTGCATTTAAACTGGTTAGTGTGCAAGACAGAATCATTCCCATTATTTTAAGTTACTGAGCAATTCATATGATCGTGCCCCTCTTTTCTCAAGGGCATTTGCATTGTGAGTAGACAAAAAGTTGTAATGGAACTATGTCAAACTGAGGCCAATTTGAGAAGTCAAACTCCCTCATGGTATTGGTTAGACCTGTTCTCATTTAAGAACACATAACTGTGGGCACTAGTGGGTTGCAAAGGTTGCAATTCGTGAAAACTACCAGGTAGACTGTTACCATTAGTGATGAGCACTTCATTTTCCTTTTGCTGCCCAGTGAAAGGTGATTACAGGATTTTAACATAGTGGTGTCAGTGACAGCCCATCATTTGGGTAACATTTTTGCTTTTAATATTCATGATAAGAGTTTCAGGTGGGTTAACTAAGGTTGAATAACGTTTTCAGTTCTGTCAAACTACAGTGCTACTTTGTAGATCAAATTGTTATCTGTTTGCTTACCGATAAACGCCTTTGCCAGGTTTTTCTGAGTAGTGTAGGCACTCGGAGTGTGTGCATCTTGGCTATCAGCCTCAAGGAGTGCCGACTAGGAAGATGGTATTTTGGGTTTCAAACTGCTTTTGTGTGTAGCTTCTGTGCCTAAAATCACCTTTCAAAATGAATTCAGCTTTTCTTCTTTTGGTCTTTGTTCCTTTATTCTGTATATATTTTTGAAAAGCAATCGTATTGAATGTTAAATAAAATAATTGATGCATTGTTGTTAATCAACTCACTCAAGTAATTACAAAGTAAAAAAATACAGCATATTTGGACAAGTCCCAGTTTTTTTGTGTGTATTCAAATAGTCAACAAAGCAGTAGCTCACCCTTTCAGAAGTCCTTAAAATGAAGGTTCCATACCCTGATGAGCTCTTCTGTGTTACTGACTTTTAGCCTTCTAATGAATGTTGGTTTTGCTGTTCTTTCATGTTCCCTTTGCTGCTGGATAACTACCAAGGTTTTGCTGGTCTCATTGTAGATGGATGACTTGGTTGATTGCCACAGTTATTGACTATTGCTGGAAAAATGAACAGTGATGGAACTCCTTGAGGAAATAGTTTCAACTGTGATTTTGGCCTGGGGGATTTCTCTTGCAAACTGACATATGTTCATAGAAAAGTCAAAAGCTTAACCTATTTTGCTCTGCCTGCATTTTAAAATATATTATAAATATGTATTCTCAATATTCTTAAGCTTAAATGCATTCTTTTTGGTTAACTATTCTCTGAGACTCTAGTTTGAATTTGAGTTCCGTGCGGTAGGAATGCTGGGCTGGATTTAGAGAATTCAGAGGAAGTCTGATTCAGTGCAACTTGCATGTGAGGAAGCTGATGTGTATCTGGTTCTAATTTACATTCCTTTAGTCTTACCACTTAGGCTTAATTAGATTTATGCCACTCTGCAGCTTCTAACTTGTGCTATCTCTGAGCTTGTCCTGTTGTGTGAATCACACACCAAAAAACTGTAGTAAGGGCTGTTGAGAGGAAGAAAAGAACAGTCCCTAAGTTGCACTTCCTTGTGTCAGCATTAGTGGAAACAGCATTAGCCAGACTTCACCCTTTGTTAAAGTGGATACTAACAGCTTGAAGTTAGCCTTGAATTTAGCAATTATCCTTGAGCTTTCCAGTGAAGTGCCTGACGTGCTGCTCATGGAGCTGTAGCAGTGGTCCTATCTGTATTTCTGTATCCCCATTTACTTTGTCTAGCACACAGAGTTCTACAGAGTTTCCAACATTGCAGTCGTGTCCAGGAGTGCAGGAATAGTTTTTTTGTAAAGTGAAGGATCCTCTTATCTCTGTGCGCACTCACTGCAGTGCCAAGTAATATTGAAATGTCTTTGTCTTATATGTATAAATACATATATCTTTGTTTATAGGCAGATCACATACTGTTTAAAACAAATGCTTTTAAACTTCCCAGCACTTAAAGAAATGAAGGACATATATGTTATTGTGGTTTAACCTCAGCCAACACCCAAGTACTACCCCGCTGCTCACTTAACGTCCCCTGCCCTGCTGGGATGGGGAGAAGAATCAGAATAAAAGGTAAAACCTGTGTGTTGAGATAAGAACAGTTTCATGATTGAAATAAAATATTATAATTACAGTAATGAAAAGAGAGACAACAAAAAGAGAGAAATAAAACCCAAGGAGGACAAGTGATGCACAATACAATTGCAGCAGCTGACCAATGCAGAACCTGTCCCCAAGCACTGATCAGTGGCCAGTTCCCCCCAGTTTCTACACTGGGCATAGCATTCTGTGCTGTGGAATGTCCCTTTGTTCAGTGCAGGTCAGCTGTCCTGGCCGTGCTCTCTCCTGGCTCCTCCTCGCTGGCAGGGCTTGGGGCGCTGTGGCGTCCTTGACTTGGGGTAAGCACTGCTCAGCAACAGCTAAACCAGGAGTGTGTGTCAACATTGTATTTATCCCTTCAGTACCTGAAGGGAGCCCACAGCCTAAGGGAAGGATGGAGAGGGACTATTTACGAGAGCCTGGAGTGACAGGACTACAGGGAATGGCTTCACACTGACAGCGAGTCGGTTTAGATGGGGTGTTAGGAAGAAATTCCTCCCTGTGAGGGTGGGGAGGCAGGAAGAAATTCCTCCCTGTGAGAGTGGGGAGGCCCTGCACAGGTTGCCCAGAGAAGCTGTAGCTGCCCCGTTCCTGGAAATGTGCAAGTCCAGGTAGGATGGGCCTTGGAGCAACCTGGGATAGTGGAAGGGGGTGGAACTGGATGAGCTTTAAGTCCCTTCCAACCCAAGTAGTTCTGGGATTTTACAATTCTATAACATTATTCCCATAGTAAATCCAGAACACAGCACTATGCCAGCTACTAGGAAGACAATTAACTCTATCCCAGCTGCAGCCAGGACATGCTAGTATAGATTTCCCAGAATGGTCATTGCTTTCTTAAGCAAATATGACCTTGATGTTTTTCAGTTTGTTTTTTTCACAGCTGCACCTGGGTCAGTGAGGTTGACCCTTGGTGATACATTACTGCTTGGTGTTGTTTTCAGTCTCATCTCTGGTTTAGTTCATGAACTGTATTATAGACTGTATTTCAACAGCTCCCAGTTTAAATCATTTTGCACTTGTTAATGACAAAAATTTATGAACCACATTTGGTTAACTGCTGTGTCATGGGAAAGACAAATTAGGGAGAAGAAATGATTACTGCAGTTTTGTATTTGTAACTCTTACCACTGTGATGGAAACAGTTATTTAAGGTTATGGTACAGTGGATCTGTACTTAAAAAAAAAAAGACCGAGCAAAAGAAGGTAGACAATGATGTCATTATAAGCCAGACATCTTAAAAGCTTGTCACTAATTTCTGACTTGTCAATAGTGGACAAAAGGCCATAGGAAGCCTGTGCTGTTCATGAGCAGATCTTCAGTGCTGGAGTAGGTTAGTTTGCAACTATTTTATCTGTAAGTGGCACCTGTAAGGTTTTTCTGGGTTCTTTTCAGGACTTCAGGAGTGGGATTTAGATGAAGTAACCATCTGTATGATGTGCATGTTTGCTGGTTTTTGAATGTTATCATAGCCATAAATCTTACTGAATGTGGGTTATTGTAAACTACAAAAATCCAGTTTACAATGATTGAGATACTTAATACTTTTCTTCCTCTTCTTTCCCTATACTCTTCTTACTGGGGTTGTACTGATTTCTCATATATTCAGGGTCCAAGTTGGCTGGTTGTAGAAGACCACAGTGAAAGCTGGTAAGATTTAAGCAAGTGTTCAAACAGTAAGGAGGATTATCATTTTGTATTTATCTCATGTAAAAGTAAGAGATTGGGGAACTGGTCTTTCAGTTATAAACAGTGTTTTAAAAACATAATCTTATTATTGAGAAAACAGTGAAGGAAAACACTAAGAAGGAGTTGTGCTTGCAGAATGTGTTGTAAGCACTGAGTACTCAACCTGTGCTGATTTTATAGTAACACTTACACTTTCCTCCAATATTTAAGCCCAGTTTAAGAATATGGGAAAGAACAAGAAAAAAATACGTTGTTTCTCACTCTCTGAGTAATGGAGTGAAAAATCTGTTGTTGGCAAACAGGAGAAAATATACATCCATAAGGAAATGAAAGGTTTGGAAACAGCTAATTAGTGGCACGTTGAAGTCCTGTCTAAGAACTTAGAAACTTGTACCAAATCCATACCTGTTGAGTCTTGATTTATGTTTTGAAAGGCTGATCAAGAACTACATGAATAAAAAGAGTTATCTTTGATCAAGCCATGCTTTTTGCAAACGTGGCATCAGCCACATGTGTCATCCCTGGGTGCGTGGAAGCCTGGAACTGCCGTTCCACACTTCTTGCCTGTGAACACTGTTATTGTTTGACAACAGTTTCTCTTATGTGGTTTTGTTTAATGCACTTCAAATAATTAGACCATACAGTTGATATTTTTAGTACAGAAGAATTATTGTGCTTTAAAATCCCTGCCCTAATCTGTTTTGTCATAAAATTCTTGTGTAGACAAGACCTATGAATCAGTTTTACTGTTCTTTATTGGTACTAATAGTTAGAAGCGGGAATTTTGTGCTGCCACCTCACCATTAATAAATATGCACTGATTAATTGTTTTGGATAGCTGATCCTAAGAAATGTATCACTTCAAGGCAGAGGTGAAAACAATGTGTTATTTTTTAGCACTCTTGAACAGGACGCTAACTCTGTAATCTTATTGTCTTTAAATACAAAACAAGCAGTATTTGTAGTAGAATTAGACTTGAATGTTAATGTGTGTTAGAGATATTAATGATGAAATATTTCCAGCGTCACCAGGGCTTTCCGCCTACGCTGCTACTGTTTGTTGTATAAATTTATAGCAAATTATGGGCAGTATGCCTGAGGCAGGTTTTAATATCAATGTGTGCAGAAGTTTTAAAATCCTACTGTGGGAACACTCACATCAGCACTGAAAATACTTCAGGTCCTGAGGGGGTTTTTGACTGACTGAAGTGAGGAATTGGACAGAACTTGCTGTATGATGCAGTTAGTACAAAGTCTCAAGGATCTGTTTCATTTGAGATTTACTTTTGGGGGGGGAGGGTTGAGCTTTTCCTGGCATTGGTTTGGTTGTGTGTGGGATTGGTGGTTGGTTGGTTGGTTTTGTTTGGTTTTGTTTTTTGTCGTTTGCTTGTTTTTTTCCTGAGAGATTCATCTGCTTCAGAAAAATGGGGAACAGCAGCAGCGTTTTTGTGTAGAAATGAAGAAGCAGTATCATTTCACAGTCCTTGAGTATTTTCTATTCACCAGTTCACACCATTCCAAGTGAAAGTGGGAGGAATTGTAATGCTTGTAGCAAGAATGGTAAATATTATATAGCAAATTTACTTGGAACAAGATAAAGAAATTCCAGGGGAACATACTCTTGACTTGCCCTTTGTATTTTTATTTGCACACATATATCCAGAATAGCAGATCTTGTACCAAAGAAATAAATGGAAAAGGACTTTGTGGCATGTGGTATTAAGAGATATTTCAGTATTGCTTCTCATTTATGGAATGTTTGCTGTAGGGAGGGAAAGGAATCAAATTGGTGTAATAAGGGCATCCTGGAGCATGTTTAGAGTTCTTTTGACATCTAAAATGTATTTAGATACTGAACCGTAATTCTCATTTTTGTTTTGGTGGTAAACTATTTTTTGTTCATGATAGTATCATCATTTGGCATCCCCTGTCATCTGTGTAACATTTGGAACAGTTCAGTACACCCCCATTAATCTGGTTTGTGTTTATTGTTTTGCCATTATTTCTGTAGCTTGTGATTATTTTTTCACTGCCACAGTGTCGAGAATGTCAGTGTTTTCTGTAGTTCGTGGTGCCGTACAAATACATGGGAAAAGGTTGTAGGCAGAGTCAAGGGCAGGAAGCAGAGCTGCTGTCGTGATATGGGGCTGCTTCCTGTTACCCAGTGAGTCGGGAGCAGGGATGGAAGCTCCAAACTCCCATTCCCAACTCCTCTCTGTAGCACCACCACACTGATGCCACAGCTTCCTTTGACCCCTTGAGCTCTGCTGGGGTGCAAAAATTGTGGCCGGGAGTCCTGGCAGAGTCTGATGCCATGAACACTGTTGCTACCTTGGAAGTGTCACTTTTGGAACGTTCAGGAAGTGAATTGGTGATTGTCTTTTACAGAAGCTCACAGCTGCACCATGAAATTGCTCACAGGGAAAGTATCCTTAAGGAATTCCTTGCTTTGAACAGTGTCATGCTGGGTTATGATCCTTTGTCAGGGCAAGCAGAGAGTCATTATCGATAACCTTAAGATACCATTGCCAGCAGGGCTAACTAAATCTTGGTTTTTCCTCAGTTTAGACTAGATAAAAATTTACCTTTATAATGAAAAAATTGTAAGTGATGCTTCTACTAAAAGTATTCCTTCCTATGACTTTCAGAACTCCTCCAATGAAACATTTTTTGGTTTGTGGGACAATACTTGGTGCAATCCTGCTGGGCTGTGTTGAGGGAAACACAACCATGTTAACCCAGAATTTTCTTTTGCATTCTCTAAATAAATTTAACAGTATTTTATATGCACGTTGTTTTCCAGTGCTTTTGAGGTTTGGGGATTTTTAATCAGGGTTCGGCAACTCTTGGATGTCTCCTTTAACCAAACTTTCATTTAGAACTTGACTTCTTCAGAAGGACTCTTCCCTTACTGGGTTCAGAGCAGGGTAAGAAGTACTTTGTGATAATTTCTCATGTGAGTGTAGGTGGACTCTCCACATGGATGTTTGTTTCTTCTTTTGTGGCAAAATATTGATTTGTTTGTCTTTCTGCCAGTTTGGTGATTGAATGCGTATATCTGTTGGTTCAGAGAAGAGGCAGATATTTGATAGACACAAAGAGTTGGTCTTAAAAATCAGAGGTAGGGTTAGACTTTGGTGTTGTGCAACTCTGTTTAATACACTGAATTCTTTAGTTGCAGAAATTGTGTAATTAAGTAAGTGAATAGCTTGTGTGAATTAGTGACTGTGCTTGTGGTCAGAGCTTGTCTGTGATGTCCAGCAAGAGAGAAACTGAAGGTTTCTGAAGGAAAAGCTCTAATTTCTAAGAAGCAGCATCAGCAAAAATCTGCATTTGTAATCCCTTAACAGCTATGAGAGGTGTTAAAAGTGGATTTGTCAGCTAGTCCTTTTTGTGATGTTTGATCAGTGGTAGAGGAAGAGGGAAGTTCTGTTAGTTTTGGGGCAGAATCTGTGATATAAATAATCCTTTTTTTTACTGGACAGGAGAAAAGTATGGAAATGTTTCAGCTTAGTAATAATGTGATGGAAAAATGTAAGTGGTTCAATCCTTGAGATGTGGCCTCAGTTATCTGATGTTGCTGTCTGAATACCAAAAGCTTGAAAGAATAAAACTCTTGAGGAATAACGTGCATAGCGCTCTGCTTTTAAATTCGTGAACCATACAGAAAATACTAATATTGTCTGTTTTAAATATCAGTTAATCTGTTTTTTTGTAAAAATATCAGAATGGGTGAATTCCTGACCTGGTTTTTGTTTTTCCAAAACCTTTAGCTCTTTGTATTACTTGGTATTTCCCAGGATAACTACTTGTTTGGGTTGTTTTGTTTTGTTTAAATAAATAAATAAATTATTCTTACCCCCAGAAAGTTTCACCCTCTTTTCCTCCAAGTTTATTGTAGCAAGGAAATAAAGAAGGAGTAGAGTTATGTTTTCAACTTGTTAAATAGGCTGGAAAATGGGGCAATTGTCCGCCTGGCGCCTGGATGTATTCTAATAGCAGGGGAATGCCATTAGCATAGGCAATGGAGTGATGGTAATGCCTGCAGGAACAAAAGAGTCTACACGTTTTTTTCAAATTCATTTTAAGAAACATTTGCAGAAGGTTCAGCTGCCTACAGTTTGTAAAGCTGTTGTAGCATCCTTCAGCATACCAGATATTCCTGCCCAGGCCGCTCAGAGCTCCTGAGCAGTGGCAGCCACAATGTGGCTTTTCTTTCTGAATACTTTTCAGCTAATTGGTGATAAAACATTGGCAGTGACTGGTGGCATTGCCTCCAAGTAAATGGTGTTCACAGGAACACTATCTCTTTAAATGTTGTTTGGCAAATGGAGGGGAAGGAATCTTTTTACCAGGATGGAATTTGTCGTTAGATACCAACCATTGCTCTGAAAATCACAGCTGGCTGAATACCATGTTGTTAAGTGTGCGAGCACACCCAGATGTCTACGGATCTTGTTGATGCATGTGCTTCTAAATGACTGGCATTTCTGAAATGCTGTGCTTGGAACTGGGTGCTCAGCTTGTCTATTTTACCATAACATGCATTTATTAGGTACTGAATTTTCAAACAATGCAGGAAAATTATTCTCTCGTTAGGTTTTGTCCATTGAGTTTTCTGGTGGTGGGTGGAATTACAGAAATGTACTGGGGTTTCCAATCTGGCAGAATATACTGGCATGTGAAAATCTGGCCATTCTTCGTGTGATAAGTATTATTTGATTGATTTAATTTTATTCTTTTTGTTTTAGTTCTTTGTTAATTGGAAATACTGCAGGCTGACTTGGAAATGCAGGGTGCTTTCCCAGGATGTCCTTTCCATGTCTTTAAGAGTACTGAGAATTGGGACAATCTTGGAAATGACAGTGCCACATGTGAAAAGCTGGCAAAGAAGAATTGGTGAGAGGAAAGGAGTTAAAATATTTCTAAAATACTTCGGATTTTGAATATTTACTGTTGTTTACTGCTTTTTCCATATTTGTTTTTTAGATACTTATTTCAGCACTTTATGTGTGTCTGAAAGGGTTAGAATTGAGCACTTGCAGCTTCCTTGTTGCATCTGTAGCACCGTGTCTTAAACCAGGCTTAATGTTATAAAGCCAGTTAGAATTTTGTTAAAATTGAGGTGGTCCTACACAATCTTTACTACTTGTTCAGTCATAATCTTTGGTTAAATGAGCATGAAATATTTACAGTTCTGTTGTAAAAAGCAATATGCAAGTTCTTAATTAATGAGTATCTGGTATTTTCTTTTCCCTTGTTGGGATCCCAGACTTAATTTATGGTACGCCATTCAAATTCTGACCTGAAGGAGGAGGGATCTGAACATGCATTTCCTAATCCAAGATGAGTGTCCTAATTGTATGGCTTATGAAATAAAAAGCGGATACACTGTCAATTAACACACTGTTTTACTAACTCTTGCTTTTTGTTCTGCTGTTTAAGGAAAAAAAAAATCAAAAAGAAGCAGCAGTATTTTGCTTCAGACTGAAGAGCACATATTTCTTCCCCAAGAAGCAAAAACCAAAATTACTTGCTTTCAATTTTCCCCCTCTTTTGCTGCTGAACCAAAAATCAATTACTTGTGCAAGCAGATTTCTGGCTACAAATCTGCAGCACAGCTATCGGCAATGTCACTACAGAAACTTCAGTCATCCATAAGCTTAAAAGGAGAAATGCTTCTTATTTAGCAAATTGAAGAGCGAAGAATGATTTATTACTCTCCTCTGATTTTCCCCCCCTTGTGTTCTGACATTAAGCTTAATGACACTCATTGAAAGGTGTGATACACTGTATTACAAGAGTATTTTTGTGCATCCACTACAGCAGTACTGTACTAGATGATAATGACTTCATAACACTGGAATAAATTTGCTTTAGATACACATTTATTGCTTTGTAAGGCAGAGAAATTCTAAACAGTAGCCTTTTGTGTGTTCTTATTTGTCATGGGTTTGCTTAGGGAACAATTTTTTACCACACCCCCCACAAATTGCTCTAAGGTGAGAGAAGTTTATGCAG
>JAWMRA010000023.1:18688012-18769756 GCA_035584735.1 Pseudotriccus pelzelni | reverse complement strand
GTCAGTGCCAACCACCCTCTGGGGGAAGAACCTTGTCCTGAGATCCAACCTGAGCCTGCCCTGACACAGCTCCAGCCATGTCCTGGGTGCTGTAACTGGTCACAGAGAGCAGAGATTGGAGCTGCCCCTCCAGAGAGACTTAATGATGGTTACAAAGAGCTGAAAGGTGATGTGCCAGCAAGGTAGGAAATAGTGGACATTTGGGCTGCAGTGAAAGGTCTGCTCACCTCATCCCTTTAGCAGACTTGTGTGTAGGATGGAATTCCATGCATATTTTATTAATATAATGAACATGTGTCAAGTAGAAAAGAAAGAGTTTTGTGGAAGACCTTTTATGTATTTTTCAGTTTGGAGTCTGTCCTGGTTTCATCTGGGACAGAGCTTTTCCATCTGACACAGCTGACTTCAGATATATTTTTAGTTACTACAGTCTTGCTTCCTTTTCCTCTTTGGATTCCTGTTCTCCATTAAATTGGAAAGAAGTTATCATTTTCATTTTATGGCTGAAATTGCATGATCACTGAAGTAAGTGGAAAATACTTATGTAAATGATGCTACTTTGTGACTTCTTTTCTTTTGACTTATCACACAAAAAAGAGAAATAATTTCTCCAGTAACTATGGCATAACTGATGTTTCCTATGAGAAATAGATGCTATGGTATAAATGAGGATTTTTTTTTTAAAGCCTTAGTTCAGTTAGCCCTCTGCATTCTCTGAGGTCTTGGTTTTTATTTTCTTTCTACCCTCTATTATGGAGGTAGCAGCGTGTGGTTATTCTTTTGTTCTTTGCACGTGTGGGTAATAGATTGGAGGCTGAAAATGACTGTACAACTTATTGTTGGAATTACATGCTATGTTCAACATGAACTGGTGTCCTTTCCTTTGTGTGGCTGCAAGGAAATCCACATGGTGCCATTTGTGAAGGAACTGAGATTAATTTCTAGAAATGGCACTGAAATTGATTTTATTAATGTAATGACACATTTAAAATATTTAATGTTTTTAACCAATAGTTTTTTTTAATGTGAGCTTCTTTTGCACTTTGCTGAAATAGGAAGAAATAATTGGAAGGTACTTCTGTTTCAGTTGAGAAGGTATTCCTGGAACAGCAGAACAGACGTTTGTGTCATGAGCTTTAACTGAAATGTACCTCTCTACAATGGGATAGTTGCTCTTTTAAAGGTATATTGCTGACAGTGAGTGAAAGGTGAGGTGAGAAATGGTGAAACTGGGGCTGAAGAAATGACAAGTCTGTCCTGTGTTAGTACATTCTTAGCATGTTTAGCACAATTTCTTTGCCATGGTGTGAATTGTTAGTTTAGCCTATAGTTCATAGGTATTTAGATTTATAAGTATGTTATAAGGCCTTATATTCAGGTCATTCCAAAGTAAATGTACAAGAAGAAAGTTGGAAAAGCATAGGGAATTCTGTATGAAGTTAAAGTGGAGATTGGGGGAGGGAGGGGTAGGGAGAAAGGAATTAACAACTGAAGAGAACCTTTAAGAGCTGCAACGTTATTTTCTAATGTCCACTACAGTCATATTTTAGCTGATACTGGTTTTTTCAGGTTGTAGGGTTTGGTTTTTGTCACTATAGTGCGAAGGAGGTATTGAATTTATGATTTCAGTCAATGACAGCAGTACTAGTGCAATGTTAGACAAATATGAGGGTTAAAATTAAGACAGTGCAACTTGGTGACTGTTCAGTTCCATCTGCATTTGAGATACAGACTGCGATGCCTTTGCTTTATAGATGGCCGAGTTCCAGCCAGCTTTCACCCCAGAGCTCACTAAATGTAAGAATTGTCACTGTTTCTTGAACACTTTGTACTTTGTCTGAAGTTCACAAGTAACTAGAATGTCCAGCTTCATTCCTAACAGGTTACAATCCTGCAGAAAACCTTTTGGTGAGGTGCGACCATGCTTTGACCAGGAACTGTCTGGGTGGCCACAGGCTTTAGGCTGAACTTTAAAGGAGTGACAGTCACCCCTGGAGGATGGATCAGTGTGTTTGTTCATGGGAAGAGGGTTCAGTGAAAGGCAGTGGATGGGCTGTGCCTCCCTGTGCTCCCCATTGTCTGTGGGCACAGGATCCAATTCCATGCCCAGGGATTCCTTCGGCACAAAGAGTCAGAGATGCTCCCCTCAGAAAATTGTTGCTGAGTCAGCACTTCTGCTGAGGATGTTACTTGTTTCTGATTCCTTTTCTTGCCCACTGAGGAAAGTGCGATTTTCCACAACTGCAAAGGAACCAGACTTTTTTTATTTAAACAGATACATCCCCTCCCAGTTTGTTCTCAGTTTTAGGCTGTGTACAGATGTTTTATCAATTTTACTTGGGAAACCAGTACACAAAACCAACTTTGTGGAATTAATGTAGACCCTTATGACAAAGTGGTGTCAGTTTAGTGAGTTTACTCATAAGATTAATATTAACATACAACCATTTTAATTGATTCATAGGGTTTACTGCAGTTGCAGACCAAGATCAAGAATAAACTTTGTAATTGGAACATTAGAGAAGTAGACGTGAAGACAAGAGCTTGATGTTTCTATTAGATTTTCTCTGTGCCTATTGCATCTGAGAGGCGTCGCTGTCACCTGTTGACATCCTGCACTTAGACTTGTTTGTCTACAATCACTGTTGTGCTGAGTTTAAGATAAACAATAGTGCATGATTTCTGGCACTGACATCCAAAGAGGCAGAATTTATTTTGAACATTTGTTATGCAACACAGTTAACTGAGTTGTATCACTTTTTTTATAGTAATTTTTTTTCTCAAAACTTTGCAAGCTGTTGGTTATATGATAACCTCTGACAGTGCTCAGATAGCATTCCTGATAATGAATTCCAAGCCAACTGCTGTGCAGGCTGGTGTGGCTAATTGGTTTCTTTGGGATTGTCTTTACTGCACAGACATTCCTGACAGAAACTCAGTGTTCAAGGAAGCCAAGGAAACCTAAATCAAGTAGGATTTAGCCTGAGTTGGGTGGCCTGTCTGGGAGTACAGAATAAAACCTAAATTAGCCCAACAGAAACGGTGTTGCACAAATATCATTCTGTAACGTGATGGCTGTCTTTTAGGTTTGTCTGTCTGGAGAGAAGCTTCAATTTACCAGTGCTTCTGAAACTGTGAGAGCACTGAGTGTTCAATATTTGTTCAGTATGTGGAAAACCTGAGGAGAAAGTGGTGTATAAAAATTAATCTACTGGTGCCTATCAGTAAATGAGAATGATTTGAGAATAGTGACCACTGTGGTAGCAGAGTCACTACCAGTTTGTGAAGATTACGTTGAACTTTGAAAATTCATGTTCCACACGTACACACTCGTGTTCAGAGAAAAATGGCTGCAACGTTGAGAAGGTGTATAGCTCATCAGAGAGGGATTTTCTTGGTGGTATAAAATTCAATAAAAATAAAAAATCAGGCAGCAGTTTTGACAGGGGTGATGTGTTAGTCAGTTGTTATACACTGGCAGTTCAGTTGATCTGCTGTTTTATATTATTAGTGACATTAATTTACTTTTGGCGTATCTGCTGCAGCCCGACAAAATATAAAGCACTTACTGACTTTGGAGTTGGGAGAATTATTCATTTAGGAAAATTGATTGGCATGGCTTCAGCGCACTGATGTTCTTTTGGTGCCTTGTGAAAGTACTGTTCCCTATGGCCGTGATGTGTGCACAGAGAGCTGTGTTGGTGTGGCTATGTGATACAACTGATAGTGTGTTTCCCTTTGTAGCTGAATCCTGTTGCTGATACCTCTGTGAGGTGGACTTTGATCTTGGCATCATCTGCACTGCAGATTTTTTCTGAGACTGCTGTTCTTGCCAATGCTTATTCCCATGAACAGTAATTAATTCTAATTATTGTGATGTTTGTGGATGTGGAGTCGTCATTTTGACTAGCTTTCTTATTTTTGGTCTGGGTGTATCTTATACACAAAGATACTATGAAATGATGCTTTTCTGGGACCAAAGTTAGGCTGTAGGTTTTTTTTAGTTGAAGTTAACAAGCAGATTGTGCTTAGAGATGTGCAAAGGTTCACAAGAATCCAGGAATGTCAGAAGATATGCAGTTCAACCAGCTTCCCAGGGCCTGTTGATGCAATGCTGGGCTTGCAAATTGGGATGTACAGACAGGAATTAGCTGCCTCACTCACTTTAAGAATCTGATTGACTTTGCAGAGGGTAGATGCTGCTTCACTTATGTGTGAGTTGAAATCTTTCTCATAGTCCCTGGAAGAATCTGAGTTTATATCTCCCATCAACAAAACTAGAGTATTTTGCAGAATGAGCACAGCCCAGAGCGAGGAAAAGGAGGTAAATGCTCTACAACTGCTGCACCAGGATTCTTTTAATAAAAGTTTTCTGCTGGCTGGTGACTTTTTAAATACACTCTCAGTAAATTAACAGGTCAGACAGGTTCTGCCTGAAAAGAATATACAGACCAAGAGTTCTTTTATTTGTAATTACGAGAGTGGATGAAAGCAAGGTGTGGCCTTTGGCCCGGGAGGAGAGTCAGGATCTGACTAGTTTCTGTGCCTTCGGGTGAATATCATCTTCCTGCCTGGATTTCTCCAGCTGCGGTAGAGGTGTGACACTTGCCTCATGAGGAAGCTGAATATATTCATGTTTGCAAGATTCCTTGCAGGTAGAAATTCTGTGCCCATAGTATTTCTAATATGTTGTCTGTATTACATGTTAGAAAACTAATCTGTTTAAAAATAAAAATACCAGTCACATAGCTTCAGTTTAGGTGCATTGTTTCTTCTCTTTGTGGAAAGTAACTGGAAAACATGTAATTCCTTCAATTTTGTTGTGGATGTACAAGGATCTGACTTCAGAGAAAAATTCACCATCCTAAGCTTTCCTGAAATAAAAGATATCTATCTACATGACTGAGTGCGTTTGGTGAATGAGACACCTAAGAAGAAAATGTATTCTGACAGTCTTTATCCATCCACACCTTTTAAAATTTGTTGTGTTCTGCCAAACCCAAACATTTTAGCACTTCACAATTGGCCTTCAGAAATGTTCAGTTAACAAGTCTTAACTACTTTCTAGTTTTGAGCTCATGGACTTACTTTGAGGCCTGATTTACATGACTCTTCTTTTTTTTTATCTGTTAGAATTAAAAGCTGAAAAAAAAATTAAAATGTGTGCAATGTCTTCAGATGCCCATGGGAGAAATGGGGCTTTGAGAAAAACATCAATATTGCAAAACCTTGCAGTATCATGCACTTGCAACACAAAGAACATGGGGAGAAAAGGGGCAAGGTCACTGCTAGATACTATTCTTTTAGGAGTGGAGTCTCCTTATTTCACTTTACACGGTCTGTTATAATGCTCAAAATATGAAAATAAACACTGTTGTGGGCCACTCAGGATTCAGTTCTGTCGGCACTGGCACGTCTGCTATAGTTGATTTTTAACTTAAGACATGCGTGTGAAATACTTAGAAATCATCAGCTCCAGTGCCGTAGGTTGGAATCATTGGGTACCGAGGTGATTTGCATCCCGTGTGAGGGCAGGTGTGGACAGGAGGGTGTGATACCCCTGCGGAGGAGCAGGGCTGGGTGCTGGCTCCAGCTGTGCAGGCTCACCCTGCCCTCCAGCTCCAGGGAAGGGCTCCTGTCGGCTCCTTTGGCACAGCCAGGGCACAGGGAGATGAGCTGAAGCTGGGGCTGGTTCTGCAGGGACACTTCAGGCTTCTTGTGGAGATCCCTCTTTGGGCTGTTTTTTTCTTTTAGATGCAGCTTTGCCACTGGGGCGTTTAAACCTGCTCCCCAAATGGTGGCAAAGGTGGGGCTCAGAGAAATAAAACACTGGGAAATCGGCAATGTCCACTGGTTTTACTTGCTGGCTCCACTCTTTTAATTGCAAATTTGTCACTCTGCTTTGTAGGCTACAGATATGTGCAAAGACAATACAGGGTTTTTAATGTAGTATGACAAATATATTCTGACTAACAGGAGACGTGGTGAATTGTGTCACTAATCCTCCTGCACTTTAGCCCCTGGCATTGATTTTGGTGGCAATGTTGCTGTCTTTGATACAGATTCTTAACATTGTTTTGTGGAGTATTTCATTTATGCATCTGTAGATAGAAAATAAGAATAATTTGAATTTTTCTTGATGGAAAATAAGAAAATAAGAATAATTTGAATTTGTCTTGTTTTAAATGGTTTTACATTTCTTCTCAATCCACTAAGTACCATTGTCAAAAGCATATTTTAAAATACTTATAAGAACACAGAAGGATTTAGTAGGGTGTCTACTTGAATAAAGTGTGTGATAAAAATAAGCATTTTCAATTAAAAAAAAAAAAGAGAAACATGGTCATCAGCTCTCTTCAGGATGTATATTGCTAGGATTTTATGTATTTGTTTATGTTTAATTATGCCAATAGCATGCATGTGGGAATGTATTTCACTTTAGTTTTGTTTTAATAAACTGAGGCAATGACGGTATTGAGAAAAATGAACCTGGTTTTAGAAGTCATTATAGATACACACATGTATATACAGAACCTGTAACTTCACTCAGAGTAGGTTGCCCATTTCCAAAAATAAGATATGGAATAACGCAGAAAATAATAGGGAAAATCCCAGGATTTTTTTTCTCCATATTTATAAAAACCTCACATTAATGTTGGTGATCTGTTTTGGAGGAGGGATTTGAAGTCTGACCTTTGTGTACTTTTTACTGCCCCTGTAAAAATCAGTTTACGTTAAGGAGAAGCTCAGAGGTGTTGGCACCCATATTTTGGATGTTTCTGTGGATCCTGGTTCTGGCAGCATGGGACAAGGAGCTGGGCTCTGGTGTCTCCAAGACTCGACTCCTCAGGTGTGAGTTTGGGCAGAGAGAGGGGAAAGCAGAGCAAGGTGAGCTGTCTGAGTGCAGGGCGTGCTTTGAGAGGCAGCAGTGCATGTTGGCAGAAGAATACAGGAGCTGGGACTGGTTAGGCAAGAGTTTGGGACGAGTAGGTACTAGTCAAGAATCATTGAAAAGGAACGTGGGAGTCTGGGGCTTGGGTGAGAAGGCAACCCAGGAAGGAGGGGAATGGGATAGGAGGAAAACAGGATGGGCAGGAGGGGCTGGGAATCATTTTGCCTGCTTGGTGGATATGAGGAGTTCAGCCTCACTCTTAACTTCTGTGGGTACTAGTTTTGTGGAATAGGGCTGGGGGGCAGTTCTGTTCTTTGCAACTTGCCTTGTTGCAAGCCTATATGTTGCAATTCTGTGTTGAAGTTTTGAAATTTTGAAGATGATGATTAAATTCAGCTTCTTCATTAAAAATGGAGGGTATAGAGCACTCTTGACCATAAGGTATTTTTCCCTCAAGGCCACAGTCTTACTTGCTGAGAGGGGACAGTGAAAGAACTATTCAATATTTGGATGGTTTTTTCTGCATTGCTTAGTGTGGAACCTAAACATTGTTTTCTGCCCCCTGTCCAAACAAAGCCCAACAGTCAGGATTGTTCGAGTCCTTGTAGGTTTCTGTACCTCTGTCACTGTGCTGCCACAAAGCTTCACAAACCTTTAATCTTCACAACACCTTTTTTACATATTTCAATTCAATCACTATTCAGGACTAGAGCCAGTAAATCTTTCTTTACACAAAATGCGGTGAGGTCCTGTGGGAATAGAGCCTATGAGGTAATCAAGTGTGATCATGCAGTGGCAAAGCAGGGTTACCCCAAAAAATCCTTTCCTGGTATTTTTTAACTTGTCAGTATTTGATTTTTACAATTATTATCCTTTAAACGTACGCATGTCTTATGAAAAATACGCTGGAAATAGTAGGATGTCTCCAGCTCAGCATTTGTTGTTGTATTGTTTTTTGTTTTGTAACCTTTTTGATGCTACTTCTTTAAAAACAAAATCACAGCTAAAAATGCTGACAAAACCAGACTTCACCTGGGGGGTGTGTGTATGCATTTTGGTGCCATGTAGCTCATGGAGCAGTCAGGGCAGCTCACACACTTTGGAGTCAGTCTTGGTTCCAGACCAATTACCAAGACTTGACATAAACTCAGTTATGCTCAATATTAAGGTCATACACTGAGAGCCTTTGATTTTGAGGATACAGTATCATACTTTCATGCATGGTTTAAATGCTTGTCAGTGCATGTTGTGTCTATTTGCCTCTTCATTTATCATTGTCTCAACAAATCAGCAGATGTGACTCCTTATTTAATTGTCCTGGCCCTGCCTGAGCAATCGTTTTCATATGACAGTTCAATTTCTCTAACTTCTGGAAACAACAAGCCCAGAACTTTTAGCAGCAATATGACTTCATGGAATTAGCTAAGCTCACCTCCTACAACTGATTTTTTGGTTTTTTTCCCTTGCTTAGGAGCGGGGATCTGTCTATAGAGGAATTTTATCTACAGTGGAGTCTTTATCAGAAGGAGTGGCTGGGACCATTTCCTCTTTAGCCATCAGTCCTGTTACAAAATAATGCCTTTTTTTACACTCTCTTCTTGAAAGAGGAGTATGTGAACTCCGGTATATCCAGGATGACTTTCTCTTTTCTAGCACTTTGGGAAGAAGATGGTGTTTCGCTAGGTTGGTGGAAGCAAACATTGCTTATCTTGAGTCCCTGTTCCTGTAGCTGAGAGTACCTGTACCTCAAGAGAAAGGAAATAAAAGATCAAGAGGAAAAGGACCAAGACAGAGATAAAGTAGTGCAAGGCTAAGAGTGTGACCTGTGACTTCATGTTTGGGGTATCAGTATCCTAGGATTGTATATCTTCTGGTGTTGTGCGTGCTTGGGCCTGTCCTGTGACTCCAGGGCCGGCAGCAACCAGAAGCAGAGGAGCTGAGTAGCTGAGGCTGCTTTGGAGGGGAACAGGCAGACGGGATTTTAAAGCCTTGGTTATGAAGTATTACACTTTGAGTGGGGAGGGCTGGGAATTTGTGGTGAGGGAGGATAGGAGGCTCTGGGTAAGTTTGGGTTGACAAGAAAAGTAGGTTCTTAGTGAAGGAAGAGAAGGATGGAATTTAGTGCAGGTGGAGAACGCATCTGGAGTAAGGGTGTTGAGATTGTCGGAAGGAGACAGAGAAGGTTGTAGGTAAGAGAAAGAGAATGATAGAATGGGAAACACTTTAAAAGGCTGAGGAAATTTTGGGGACGTTATGGAATATTTGTCTTGCTAGAGAGGCACTGAATGGAGTTAATTAACACCTGATACGTGGGCAGTTGTTCTTCAGAGGGGAAGTCTGACGACTTTATGGTAAACGAAAACCTCACGTTTGGGTGTAAAATGGCATTTGTAGCGCTGCAGTTTGGAAGCCCCATGTTGCTGTTACACTTCCCATGCTGTGCAATGATCCCTTCCATTAAAGGTGGTGAGTGATCCTTGTGACCACTGTGTTCCCTAAGAAAAACAGGGGAGCTTCGGGAAATACATGTAAATATAGAATTGGTGGTTTTGTCAGAAAGCTGGAAGTTAATAACGATTAAATAAGTGTCTTTTTAATGCAAATCACAAAAAAATGATTTAATCGTTCTGGTTTCTGTTTAATTTTGGAGTAAAAACAGCAAAAGCATAACAAGAACAAGAGCCTCAGTTGGAAAAGAATAGTCTTAGAACATCAGTGAAATTTCATTCTAAGTTAACGAAGTAGGTTGCAAGTTATAAAATTGGGTTCTGTAATAGGTGCTTATTAATGTTTTCATCTTAACATTTAGGATAAGTAATTGCTTTAACATTTAGAAGCCAAATTAAATTTGTTTCGTAAGAAAAGTTGTGATTGATTTTACTACATGGGATAGCACTGGGATTTTATCTCACTTACAAGGCTGTTACCTGGGTTACTGTAACATTTAGTCTATGTGCAAGCAAGGTCAGCTCCACAGATTTACATGTGTCGACATGGAAGCTCAATTAGGCCCTGTGTGTGTATGTATTTGTATTTATATATATATATCTCTTGTGTCTCACCAAGCGAGCTGTAAGGGGAAATGTTTTCAAAGACTTTAATCTTAGAGCTCTTTGCTTTATTTCTAAACCCTGTAATTAGTGGGTTCTGGAAACTGGATTTACTTCTTCCCGAAGCTGAGGGATATGCACAGTAATTTTGAAATCTAACCTCAAAACATGGTCTGGCTCCTAACTTTTCTAAGTTAAAAGTATTTGAGATGCCTCAGCATGAAGCTGTTTTAGAATTGGCTTTATTCTTTAATACTCTCTTATTTTTTTTATCTTCTCATTTCTCATATTGGAAGAACATGAAGTGTTTCCTTTGCCCTGTTAGCACAGTAGCAGGGCATGACTTCACTGTTTGCATCTGGAGGCTCTGATGGTGTTAGAGAGTCTTTGTAGACCAAGTTTAATTATGTTTGTGACTATCATCAGCCCTTCAGAAATTTATATTAGCAGGCAAATAACGGGAAAGATTATCAAGTTTTTAATTAGCACATGACAGTTTTTCAGCCTAGATAAACTACACTTATCTGTCATGTATTCTAGCTGCATTATTGAAGTGTTGTCAGCCCAGCCTAAGAGAATAAAAAGATAAAAACACCTGCAAATTGTGAATTGCAAGATACCATTGAGAAATGAAAAAAATTCCTGGTAAACCTGATTTCAAGCCTGCTGCTCAGTTTGAGCATGCAGTCAGAGAATGAGGTCAAGATAAATCAGGTGCTATTGAGTTTTCTCCTTGGTGTTCCACCTGGTAGCCTTTGGAAGAAATCTCCTGGTTCGTTCCCTCCGCTGCCCCACAGCCTTTGGCAGGTGCGAAATAGTTCTTTAGTTCGGAAGGAACAGTAGATGTGTGCTTTCCAAGCCCTGCTCACCATCAAATAAAAGCCTTTAAATCACTTCAAGCTTGGAAACAACCAGGACTTACAGCTTTTGTGCCACAGCCAGAGAACATGAGGCGATGGAAGGACAGGGTCAATGTGATCCCACTGATGGGAGCCAAGTGTCTGCTTCCAGTTGCCAGCTGTGTCTTCTTGGAGACACAAAGTACCTGCTGGAGCAGCAGCTGCTGCTGGAGGCCTCACACAGGACCTCTGTGCCCATTTTATATGTTCACCCATGGCGCTAGATGTCCCTATTGCCAAAAAACCCCAACAAGCCCTAGTGGGAGCTCAGGGAAGACTTGCCTGTGCCCTGCCTTGGGCCTTGGATTTTCTGTCCTCTCACCCTGTCTCAATTCCCATGTGAAAATGGGCTATGTATGAGAGCAGGTGTGTTTAGTTTGGGGTAGGAGACAAATAGCTTTCTGAGGATGATGGGGGGTGGGCAGGGGTAGGAACTGAAAGATAGAGGGAGAGGATTCTTGCTGATAAGGACAGGATTCAATAAACCAAAAAGCTTTGTGAGTTGCTAAGTGCCTCAGAGTTTTTTGATCTGATATGAAATGCCTGGTTCTAAATCTCTAAATATTTACAAATAAGTGATCTGAATTTTTTATTTACATTCACAGTGATATGCTGTTTGAAATCTGTGTCTTCAAAAAACTAATACAGAATGAGATCTGCAGTACAGCAAGATATTTTTAAAAAAATAATAATTAAAAAAAAATCCAGCTGCCAGTCCAGACAAGCCATTACCATCCATTCCTGGGCCCTAGAAGAGCTTGCAACTCCAGATATTCACTATATTTTTGGTTTCTCTGGCATTTTATTTAGGGGAAATGGAGCCAGGGTACCTGCTGGCTTGGTCCTGCTGGGAATAGAGTGATTCCTAACGTTAAGTTACCCAGAAGTTTGTGAGTCCATACACACTCATAAACAGAATTCCTTACTAGATAATACTATGTTTGAGTTTTTTAAGCAAAATTGGGTAAGTTAGAGTATGACGATAATAAAAGAATGTACAAATTATTTTGTTACAACTTCATATTGGGTGTAAGTCTATTATTTCAGTCTTGAGAAGCTCCACTGATAATACGAAAAATGTCTTTTGTGTTCTATAATGCCTGGCATGTTTTTGAAACCTTCAACTAGTGAAGGATGGGTAAAACAAGAAGTCAAGTACTAACTTTATTCAGAGATGGTCTAACTGGTAGGGCTTTTTTCTTTATTTTTTTTTAAGGCTGTGAAAGGAAGCAGGTAGTTTGTGATTAAAATCTATTTGCAATGTACCTTTATGATTAAAAAAAAAAGGGAAGAGTCCACATCTGAAAAAATGTGTGTTTTGATACCTTCTGTTTACTGATGCAGTTGTCAGTATTTAATGCTTCATAAAAAGTGCATGAAGTTGGTATGTTTTGTGGTATCTGACTCACTGAGCAGAGCTGAGTTGTGTTTTGCTCTCTGTGGGTGTCAGAGATGTGAGATAGCTGCTCACAGCTGTGAGATAGCTGCTTGTAAGGAACTTTAAATGTCATTTTTCTTATAATGCTTCTCTGAACTTCCTGTGTGTTCGATCCATTTAAAATGTATTTTCTCATCAAATCCAAATGTATTTCAAAGTGAACAACCCATCTTGCTCCAAAGAGAATTTTTGTTTTGTTTTTCCCTGTGAAATGTATTCTAACTGAAATGTAAGATTCAAGGTGTGAAGCACAGCAGTTTTGCAGTGGAGTGCATGGAAGAGAAGCAGCCCTTTTTCTTCAGGCACATCGCCACCTAGCAGCTGGCAACTCAAAACTGCTCATTTCTTAGTTAAAGAAAAAAGGTAAAACCTGGTTTTAAGTGCTTTTGCTTTATTCCTCCACTACCTCCTTGGTGCATATTGAGGTATCCGTAGATGCAGTGTCCTGACCTCAGGAGCTGCAGCAGATAATTGTCCATTCAAAAATGGAATTATACTGAGCAGAACAGCATGGTCACACAGATGCACCAGAATGTGTCTCACCTCTATAAAAACTATTTTTTTCTCTCAGTTGCAAAATTGGTCACTGTATAAATAGCTGCTCTTTACTGATGATCAAGGCTGAAATTTCAGTTGTCTCTCTTTTGTGGTGTTGATTCTTTTCCAATAATGCCCATTTTCCTACTGAAAGATGTTGTGCGGTGTGGAGTGGAGACCACGCTGATAAAACTGCACTAAAGCCATTTTCTCAGGCTCTTCAGCACTACTGCCTGAGGCAGCAGCAAGTGTGAGAATAAAGAGGGAGGAGAGGGCGGGGAAGGGCAGTGGTCAGTTGACTGAGGGCAGCGAAGAAAAGGCAGACAGTAGAGCTCCCTGGTAGCTTGCTTGAAAACATTTGTTCTAAAGCAGCTCAGTGTATGTTTAAGTGCTGTCAAAACCATATAAACTCTTACTGTCAAATCTGATATTATAGACTTGATATATTAAGGATTTTTTCCCTACAAAAATCCAAGTAAAAAATGTATACAACTGTACCTCATTGCACTCTACAGCTTCTTCAGGAGGGGAAGAGGAAGGGCAGGCACTGATCTCTTCTCTGTGTGGACCCAAAGGAATGGCCTGAAGTTGTGTCAGGGGAGGTTTAGGCTGGATCTCAGGACAAGGTTCGTCCCCCAGAGGCTGGTTGGGCACTGACCAGGCTCCCCAGGGCAGTGGGCACAGCCCCAAGGCTGCCAGAGCTCCAGGAGGGTTTGGATGATCCTCTGGGGCACAGAGGGTGATTCTTGGGGATGGTCTGGGCAGGGCTGAGGGTTGGACTTGATGGTCTTTGCGTGTCCCTTCCAACTCAGCATATTCTGTGGCTCTGTGATTTTTATATGAAGTCCTATTATTGCTAAGATAAGCCAGCCCTGTGTGTTTTTATCATGGAGAAGTTTTATCAGCATTAGGAACCAGTGACTCAGTAACACTCATGACATGCACTGTGACTCTTTGGAAAGGTAAGTTTCTCAAGCTCTTTTTAAATCTGAAAAATGCTTTGTAGTTCTCTTCAGCTGTTGGTACATCCACACCAGTGCTTTCGTTGGGGCAGATGTTTTCTTTCAGAGTGAACCTCCTGATTGCCCTTCTTTGATCTGTGTCACGGAGGGGTCTTGGCCATGAACTAGATGCTGCTCAGATGAAAAGAAGCTGGGAGAAATGCAATGAAGGTGCGCCTGATGTGCTCCAGCTGCTGAGGGACGTTGGTCTGTCTGTCTGAAGAAAAGCCAGATCAGGGAAAACACGTGGAGCAGAGAAGGTTGAGTCACTGCTCCAGGTGCTTCACACCACTGTATGCTCTGAGAGAGAATCTGGTATTTTCTTATTGTGAGAACTGTAGAAGGGCACAGAAATCTTTCAAACTCTACCCTAATGCATGGACTAATGCAGGTGTCTGCTCATGGAGGGGGCTTGGAACTAGATGATCCCTAAGGTCCTTTCCAACCCAAACCAATCTATGACTAACTGGCAAAAGACACTTTTAGTCACCTAGGTTTGACAATAATGATTTTTCTACTTGTTAGAACCATCTTTTTTTCCCGTATTTTGCTATCCTTGCTTCAGTACGCTTCTGTGACATCCTATCCTATTACACATTCTTGTGTGAAGACTGAGTTTGCTTTCCTGTATTAAAGTGAACCAGAAGATCACTATCTATCTGCTACGTGGGATAATTGGAATCAACTCCCATGTGAAGTCACCAGTGATTCCAGGCCCCGTGGATTTCCCGTTTGCTCTAGAGGATGCTGTTGTGTTAAAGCTGTAGTGTTTTAACATTTGATCTATAGATCTGAGTATTTATCTGCCTGACAAGAGGAAAAAATGTGCAGTCCTGTAGGAAGTCCTCCGGTTAACATGAAGCAGAGATACTACAGCTTGTAACTGTGTTTGCAACTATCAGTATGTAGAAGAACAGAAGGAACTAATGAAGGTCCTGGGGGAGCTTGTTTTTCAGTGTAGGTTCCATCCAACCTGCTGATGTATTGATTACTGATTTCAGTTCAGTGGAAGGTCTCCCAGATGGGTGAAGTGTTTGAACAATCAACACTTGTTTAGAGCAATCTGGATCAAGAATTTGTTGACAGGAACCAAGTACTTTATAGTGACCTTGTCAGTATTTAATGTCTGCTGGACTTTAATTCGTTGAGCTGATAAGTTTCTTTCAAAGAAAGGGTTCCTCTGAATGGATTTTGGATTTAAAACGTAATACAAGATACATGTTTACACTGATAATTCTCCCCCCCCCATTATTTCAGTAGGCATTACCTTATTTTCAGCATAGATATTTTAATTTAGAAGTTCATAAGACTCCCAGTGTTTGGTATCAGTTTATTATTATTTATTGTGAAGCATCTGAGTTGTTCATTACACAGCATTTGACAAGTCCAGTCAGATTGTACTGTGCTGCTGAAAGCCTTTTGACATGAGTGATCGTTACTGCCTAAAAACCTGTACACCAGTGACAACTGGTCTCATAAAGAAGAATTAACCTATTTATTGGTGTCTGGACAGCACTACTGAGTATTCAGTGGTTTGTGGACAGCACCCAACCATGCTTTTCCAAACAGCTTGAAGAAATATATATCCTTGAATATAGAGGAGAATTCATATTGGCCTTGGACCTGTTATGCCTGTGTGTAGCTAACACAGTGTGCACACCCTGTCTTGGAGGACAGTGCTCTAAAGTAGTATAGAAAAACAGTGTTTTCTTCCTCATCACCTGCACCTCCCAGAAAGACTTAAGCATTTTAAATTGGAAAAATTAAATACTTATCTTTTCTTATCTTTCCCAAGTAGCCAATAAAAGTGTAGCATTAGTTTGAATTCAGGGATGCTCTCTATGCTAAAAACTGTACATATCAAAATATTGTCCCCAAGATATTTTGTATAGTTATGTAAGAAAGTTGCATTTTGTGCCTCTCTTTTGTTAACACTGTAGATAGGGACTTTTATTGCAATTTATATCCTAAAGGGCTAAGGTCTCTCAGAGCCTTTATTAGATGGCTGGTTTAGTCTGATGCAATGGTGTAGAGTATTTTTGAGTATGCACAATATGATCTGTTATGCAAACCTTCCAGGCCCCTACTTAAAAATCATAATGAGCTTTTCATTATTAAAAATACTTCTCTTTCTAGAAAATACTGTGCGCTGCTTTGGTCTGTGTGGTTGCAACTTTTGCAGTAACAACTCCTGTGAGGCGAAAAAAATAACTGCAACCTTTTTTCTTAGGTACCATCCAAGAGAAGTGCTGTTACCTCATAAGTTTTTACACCATGTTAAAGTAGTGCAGATAAATAACATTTCCAATTAGGAAAGCACCCTTGTTGTATATAAATAATCACTAAAGGGCTTCTTTACCTTCAACTCCCCAGCCATTCGGGGGCTTTGTTTCTTGCTGTGTTGAATTTAGCACTGTTAGTGGCCTTCCTTCAGCTGAAGCACCTAGGTGGGTAACACACAGGACTGCTTTGTGTATCTCAAGTGAGGAGAAACCTTACTTAGGGTCTAGGCAATCTTCCTTAGAAGATTCAGTAGATACCGGTAGCAAATTTAACTAAACTAGCTACCTTCTTTACTGAAATACCCAGAGTATTCAAGCAGTAATCTTCAAAATGCCGTCACAAAATGGGACTCCTTGAGTTGCCTCTGTCATGTCATATCTTCCCCTTCTCTAACAGAGGGAAGAAGTTCTCAGGGTGGAAATGAAGATGTTTTACTGGTTCTCACTGTCTGCTCTTGTGTGTACCATGAAGATTCTCCGTCCCAGAGAGGCAGGGATGAGCCTCCAAGCCTAAGAGAACCGAGGAAAGTTAGGACTCCATTAGTTTTTTTTGTTTGTCTTCGACCAAATTTCCCCAGTGTTTTTCTTTTCCTATCAGCCCAGACTTCAAGTGCTGATTGGCTGCAGGAAATGCGGACTGATGCCTATAGGGATAGCACATGCTTACACCCCTACAGATGTTCTGCCCTCTCAGGATGAGTTGCACACACATGAGCAGCCAGAGCCTTTATGATCAAGGCTGGGAGTGCAGGAGAGACCACATCCTGAGATGAGAGGGCTGCAGCACCAATCTCCATCATTTCTGTCATCTAACTGGAGCTTTGGCAGCTGTTAAAGATCCAGAGCCCAGAATGTTTAACTGCTAATAGCCCTTAAAATATCCAGTGTGGCTGTGCCCTGACAGAATCACACCGATGTGTGCAGTGCCTGTTTATATGCATAGACAGAAACCTTTTAAAACTACATACGTGGGGAAATGGCCACTGTACCCCGTGCCTTTAATTTTGTCTTTCTCATTCCTATGATTCCAGCATTCTGTGATTCCAGGGCCGATATTCTGTCCTGTTGCTGTAGAACCACATTATTTTTCACGGTAAGGCACTGGGATGTGTGAGACCGTGCTAGAGACTGAAACAGGAGCTGAAGAGTCAGAGTTAGTTTTAAATAGAAGGATCAGCATCCGACCCAAAAGTTGCTGTGTGCTGGGTTGTGCCCGTGCCCGGAGGAGGCCCCTCAACTCCGCGGCTGCGGCTTCCTCCCCTTCCAGCCGCCTCCTCCTCCCGGGCGGTGTTTCCTGTGAGCGCGGCTCTGACGCGGCCCCGGGTTGGCCCTCCCTCCTGCTCCAGCCCCCCCTCTGCCAGCTCCGGCGCTCGGCGCTTTTTGGGCTGATCTGGTGCACAAAGCATCCCCGACATCCGAGCGGCTGCGCGTGCGCGGGAGGCGGGCCGGGAGCGGGGCCGGGATCGGGATCGGGATCGGGATTGGGGTCGGGATCGCGGTCGGGGTCGGAGCGGGGCCCCGGCGGGCAGTGCCGGGCACTGCCGCTGTCAGCGCCGGCGCTTGCAGCGGGTTCCCCGCCACTGGGAACTGCCCTCCCTTCTCTCCGCTGTCTTTGCTTTTCCGCTTCTCTTTTTTTTTTTTTTTTTTTTTTTAAAAAAAAGCCAAACAAAAACCCCGAACTTGATAAAAGCCTTGGGAAGCCCCCGCACAGCCCCCCGTCCCCGCAGCGCGTTACCCCTCGGCGGGCTGGCAGAGGAGCGTGTGCGGTGGAACCCACGTTGCCCGTCCCGACCCGCTCCAGGCTGGGCCTCGCGCCGCTGGAGTTTGGGAGCCGGGAGCGCCTCGGCACCGTCTGCCCGGCCGCCTCCCCCTCCCTGAGCCCGGGCCAGAGCGAGCGAGCCGGTCCCCTCCGCCAGCTCGATAAATGCTGTTTATGAGGATGGACCTGTTGAACTACCAGTACTTGGACAAGATGAACAACAATATCGGCATCCTGTGCTACGAAGGTAATGGTGGCTTTCCACGGGAGGGTAATGGGTCTCTTCCACGGGGGGTGGAATGGATCCCTTTACCGAGCGCTGTTTGCTGTTGTTTGTTAGCCAGGAGTGTTCCCTCTGGAGATCGCGCCGGCGGTGTGGGACACCCGCGGGCTGTTGTCAGAGCTTTGAGGGCAGGAATTTCTTTCTTTTAATTTGTTTTCTTCTTCTTCTTTTTTTTTTTTTTTGGTTTTTTTTTCTTTTTTTTTTTTTTTTTTTTTTTTTTACAAGGCGAGTTTTCAGCGGCAACTTTACTTTTTCCTGCGGGCAGCATTGCTCAGACTGAGGGCCCGCGGTGCGGGTGGGGATTTGTCGGTCGCTCCCGGAGCTGTGGGAGAAGCGGTGCGAGGGCGGGCGAGTTCCCGCGTGGGCCCCTCGGCGTTGTCCGGCACGGCTCGGTGGGCAGGCCGGGCCCCGCCGTGTCCCCCTCGGGGCCGTGTCCATTGTTCGGCCGCTCCGTCCCCTCCTCTCCTCCCCCAGCACCGCCCCGCGCTCCGGCCCCCGCCGGGAATTACACAACGCGGGTTGAGCTCCTGGAACCCGGCGCTGAGTTTCCCTGTGTCGCCTCCATCCAGGGTAGGCTGGCGCTTGCTCTGCACACTGTCAGCATTCAGAGCTCTGTTGGGAAGGCGCCTGAGGTAACAGGGCAAAATCAGTTTCTTAATCTCGTGGCGTTTTTCTCTACGTGCGTCTCGAAGAAGTGGTTATGGCTTGGCTTTGCTTGGAAAGAAAGGCACCACAGAGCTAATTCAGCTTGGCAGTAGAACTGTTTTTCCTGTCGCCACGCACAAGCACTGCAATTTTATTTTTTTTTTTCTTTCTGATTCAGCAGGAACACTTTCCATGTTCATTTGGAAAATAACCTTGCTGTAGTTGTTAGGAAAGAAACAATATAGAATATACATAGGCCCAGGAGATATCTGTTCATACTCTTCAGAAAAAGGCCAGTCCAGAACACAGGGAGCTGAATCTCACTTTGGAAAATAGTCTTTTCTGTCACTGAACCAGCATGGCCACATTTCTTCCCTTCAGGAAATGGAGTGGCTCCCTGTTGAACTGTTAATATCTTTGTTTCTTTTTACTTTGGTTTCTTTCTTATTTTTCTTTCCTGCATGAATATGTATATATTCTTCTGAACAAAGCTCTTGTACAGAAGATTGAGCTGAAAAATACAGAGCTGGGGTTCAATGGAGTTGAATTTCCAACCTCTTTCTTATCCTTTCTTTATTAGCACAAGAAAACTAGTTATAAAGAAAATAAATAAAGAAAAACAACTTGCAGGAAACTAATTTTTTCATTGTTCTCTACAGTAACCAGTATTTTCTGTGGAAACAATAACTTCTGATGAAGACCATAAAATTGTATGCAAAACTTTATTTATGTAGTTTCTGAGTGTTTTGTTGACTAAGTTTGTTGACCTATAGTTTTGGCTCATTAGTTCAATTCCATTATAATTATGCCTAGTATTTTTGGAAGATTCTTTCCAGCCCATTTTTTCCCCCACCCTTTTCTCCAGTAATTGTTATTTAACCATATCTTAGCTTTAATAGTTCCAAAGCAAAAGAACAGCTTAAGAAATACACTCTACTGGACCAGTTTTTGTTTAGTTTAAACATCTGTTGCTTTTTTCCTTATTCTTGAAGTTAACATTTTTAACACTAAAATAAACACACACAAAATGAAGAAAAGAAAAGCAAAACTTCAGTGATGTTTATAGTCAAGTGTTTATATCCCAGTGGTTTAAACAGTATAAATACTGGCAGCATCTGCACTGAACTCAAAGGGTGTTTTAGAGATGCCTACAGATCTTCCAGGCCTCTGTCATACTATTTCTCTCTGAAGTGAGTTGTGTCAGCAGTGATGGATCTTGTCTTTTCAAAGACACTGCTGCAGTAGCAACTATATTGACAACAGAGTGTCCTTTCAAACTCAATGAATTAGCATTTACTGAATGTCACACTTGAACTACTTATTAAATAGGTGCCTTCCTGAAAAGTACTTTTGAAGTAGGATAAGATACAAATACATTGGATGATGGGAAAATAGGTTTGGAATTTCAGAGGAAAGAATGAGGGGCCTGTATGCAGCAGGGAAGAAATGAGATGAGTTCCTTACTCCTTTAGATTCTCTTGAAACAGTTGCTTTTGCTTATTGGTGAAATGTGTCAGTATCATTTTATGAGGTTTACTAGTGATTTTAGTCTCTCATCTCTGACACAACCCACTGGAACTATGTGCCATTTGTAGCTGCACCTTGTGGGTCAGGAGTGTATTGGAATATCAGAAACAGGAAGAGGTCCTCCATCATGTGCATTTGGTGGCCCTTTAGTTTGACATGGAATAAAAGTATAATTTGCAGCCCAAGGTGAGTCCTGCTTTTTCTTGCTCAGCAAGAATCACAGATAGCAATTTGTTATCTGTAGGCTCCAGGCTACTGAGTTAATGCCAGTACTGGGATAGTCTTCCTTTGCTGGGAAGTGCAAGAACCTCCCAAGAACCTCTGGGAGGTTGCCAAGTTGAGCCATTCATGATCACACTTCAGCAAGTATGGAAACATTGTCCGAGTGCTGTTTAGTTCATAAAACAAATTTTGATTTTGGCTGGTCTGGGGGAAGAACATATATGATGTTAACATAGATGAGATCTTCTTCGTGGACAGAAAAGTGTCCGTTTGCTGAGGCTGGGGGAGAAACGGGAGATCAGAAGTTCTCCTGTTAACATTTAAGAGGTAATGGTGTGTTGCAGATTTACCTGATGGCTTTGTAGATGAAACCTGAAATGAAGTTAAGTTGACTGTTTTTTCAAACATACTTTTTTCCCTTTCCTTTTTTTTTTGTTTTGTTTTGGTTTTGGTTTTTGTTGTTGTTGTTTTTTGTTTTTTACTGTAAGGTTGCTGTAACACTGGCACAGGTTGCCCAGTGAGGTTGTGGAGTTTCCATCTTTGGAGATACTTAAAACCTGTCTGGACATGGCCCTGAGTATCCTGTCCTGGCTTTGAGCAGGTTTGGACTAGATGATTTCTAGAGGTGACTTTCTAGGTACCACTTTTGGAAGTTCTGTACACTCATGTAATTAAAGCGGCCACAGCCAGGGAAAGGATTATTACCTGAGATGAGTGAGAAGAGGGTCCATAGCTTTGAACTACAGAATAAAGCCATTTCCTCAGGATTGTTTGACACTTATAATTTGTGCCCTTTTGAGTGTTTCCTTAATCTTATTACTAACTTTGAGCACCTTGTGATGCACCATGATAATAATCTTGACTCTGATTAGTGCCTTTGGAGGAAAATCTGAATTTTAACAACGTGGTGGGGTTTTTTAACAAGTTGCACAGAAAAGAACATTTGAATTTTGTTTCCCTTTGTTTTGATTTTAAGTCAATCAAATAAGAATGTTTAGTCTTCACCAATGAGAAAAGGACAGTTATATTAGCAATGATTAAGCATTTCAAGCAATTTTTTGTAATATATTTGGTGCAATAGAAAAGAATAGAAGAAATAACTAGAGAATTGTTGACTCAGTGTCTGGATGCTGATTTTTAGTATTAATACGTCTGATATTCTCCTACTGAACATTTGCTGCCAGTTATCAACAATGTCCAGTTTAACGAGTAGTGCTTTCATGCCTTTGTTTTCTTCCTAAGGAGCTCAGAGACATCAGAAAACTCTGGGGAGGCTGCTGTCCTCGCTGAGGTGCAAAGGCCAGGGAACAGAACCATTCTGTACCAGCCTGGTGTTCCCAGTGCTCGGGATCAAATGACAGGCACTTGATCCGGGCTTGTATTCAGAGGTAGAACATCTGCATCTTGTTTTGCAGTGGAAACTCACTTAAAGTCAGCTTAATATTTTTTTTCAGAGAGCCTTGTGTTTGAGGTAATGGAGTGCTCAGAGTTAAAGAAAACAAATCTCAGGTGATCCTGCGCTTTGACTCTGTCCAGCAAGTTTTGGCTCCTCATTTCCAATAGATTATGTATGAGGAGGTGCAGTCTCCAAGCAGATTTGTTTCATTCTGTTGTTTATCCGCAGGAGTGTACAGATGGTTGTGTATTGGAAGGCAGATTTCTGTCTCCTCTCTCTCCCAATTTCAAATGCTTTGGGTTATTAGTGCATTCTCAGGGCTGGAAATGCTGTGCTGGGAAAGGTATAAAGAAATGCAATAAGATGCTAAGAAATCCCCCAGGCGTGTTATGAGACTTGGAGCACTTGAAATAGTTATACAGAGTTCTCTGGACAGTCCAGAAGACTAGATATTTTTTTTAATGAAGAAAATTGGATCCAGATTTTTGGAAAAACACCCCTTTCTGGTTTCAGGACAGCTTACATTAGTTAGTGGCATATTACATAATTTTTTCACTGCCTTCCTGTAACAATGAAGCGTTACTTGGCCACAGCACTGAGCTTGCATAGCTGTGTGTCTTCTCAGGGCACTGCAAGGCATTCTGACTATGTGTCTGTCTTCCCCAAAAGATCAGTTCACATGTTTGGTATCAGATGAGGAGTCCCACGTGCGTTCTGCAGACTTCATTTGCTTTTTAATGAAATGTAGTGTGTTTTCTTAAGTTCTAAAGAATAGTTTCTGTCAACTGTTTTTGCTGAGCTTGCATTTTTCTCTGGATTTCTAACATCAGTTTCTTGTATTATTTGGTTTAGTTTCTAAATATATAAAATGACTTCAGCACTATTCTTCTATCAAGAATGGGATAAAAATCTCCTTCACGGTGAATTAAATGTTCTTATTTGTAATGCAGTGTAAAATTTCTATTCAAAGCCATGTAAATTAAGATGCACCTACAGAATGTTCCCCATTTATAGAACATTCTGTGGGTTTGCCTTTTCAATATCTTTTATCTTCAGGAAAAAATAAAGAGCCCCAACTTCACGGTTGGGCTTTTCTTACTCATTTTCTCCTAGCATGAAGTTGGGAATATCCTCTTCAGTACTGACATCAAAATTCAGTTTATTTTCCTCGTTCATCAAAGGCAGGATAGATTTAGGTCATACTCAAGCTTGTTTATTTGTTGAGAGGGGGTGTTTTTTGTTTGTTGTGTGGTTTTTGGTTTTTTTTGTGTGTGTGTGTGTGTGTGTTTTGGGTTTTTTTGTGTTGTTGTTTTGTTTTGTTTTTTTTTGTTTGGGGTGTTTTTTTTGTTACCCTGGATGCTAGTTCAGCATTTGTACTGAGAATTCAAACAAGGAAATTAAAACCCAAAGTATAATAGAGTGTTATCCCACAGCTTTCAGTAGATAAGATAGGTAACTCATGTTTTTCTGAGATAAAAGGTAGTGAGGTTTGTAGCAGTAAGTTGAATTCTGTGTTAATGAGCACTTTGCTTAAAGGCTGTAACTTTTTACTCACAAGTCAAATTTGTTACAGTGCCAGGTCTCTTTGGATATAAATCCAGGGATTTTAGGAGACATTGAAAAAGCTTAAATTGCTCCAGAGTTTGAACAATGCACTGTATTGTATGGAGAACTGTTAGAGAAAAAATAAACCTTGAACAACAGTCTTCACTGTGTGGCATCTAAAATTATGAATGGAAAAGTTCATCCATATGTATTGGGGTTGCCTTTTTTAATTTCTGCTTTGCATGAAAATAGCTGTCTATTAATTTCTTCTGGAAGATTAATACAGATGGCCCTTTATATTTGATTTTGGCTGAATAGGCTACAGAGTTTGAACATGCTGCATGCAGACAGTGTGCCAAGCAATTTAGCCAAGTTGTTTACACTAACAGTAATCCAGCAGGACATTCTGCCTGATAATAGTATAAGGTAGTGGTGAACACAAGTTTCTGTAGAAGTGTTTACAAAAATGGTATTATCGTTTCTCAGCATTAAAGAATCAGAAGTGGTTTTGGTTTTAATTTCTTCTTTAAAGCCAGCCAGTTATTCCTTCACCCTGCAGTCTGTATCATCTCCCTGGAAATTGCTTTACAAATGAGCACGGAGCAATGGCGGCACACACAGAGGCATTGTTCCCTTCCCTCTGGCTGACAGCCCTGCCTTTGGGGGACAACTGACTCTGGGCTACAGCACTGCTGGCTGCTGCTGGGGGAGCACTAAAGCTGGGATTGCAGTAACATACACATCACCGTGCCGTGCTCCCTCTGCATTTCCTGGAGGCAGATTTTCTTCAACTTTTCTTAAGAGAGAGAGAGGGCATTCTCATGCCTGTCTCTACAAGTGGACTTAATGGTATGTGGAGCTTGGTGAGCACTGGTGTGTATCCTGGGAGCCTTGATGGGATGGAGAGATGGATCATCCAGTGCATTGAACAGGCAGTTGAGCTCTTAATTAGGGTTATCTCTGTCCGCTTGTGAATCTCATGTTACAGGTGGATGGAGTTGGGAGAGTCTTAATATCAGGAGTAGCACTGATTGTAGGGTCAGGCAAGCTTGGAGCACTTTAGATCAGAGAATCACAGAATATCCTGAGTTGGAATGGACCGATCAGGATCCTCTAGTCCAACACCTGGCCCTGCACCAGGACACCCCAACAATCCCCCATGTTGCCCAAACTCTTCTTGAGCTCTGTCAGCTTGGGTTCTGTGCCCACTGCCCCACTGATATCCAGCCTTAACCTCTCCTGACACCACTTCAGGCTATTCCCTTAGGAAAGGCCTTTCCTTGTTAGGAAAGATGTCTGTACAGCTTCTTCTTGTGTAACGTTGATGAAGTTGAGGTAATGGTGTTCCTGGGACCACCATGGCATCGGTTCTAGCCAAAGAAAGAAGTCACCTAGAAACCTTAGTGAGATGATGGGTCTTCATCAAAGACCTTTAGAGATCTAGTTTTGGTAGGAATGCCAGTCCTGAAAATCTCAGGGTGGTGGGGACAAAAGTGTGAAATGGATGTTAGAATGTTTCCTTTACCTAAGTTTCACAGCACTGTTTGGTATCAGATTTTTTATTTTTAAAACAAGAGTTTAGAATGTTTCCTTGCCGAAATGTCATGGCACTGTTTGGCACCGGAATTTTTTAAGGTAACTTTCCTTTTTTTCTTTTCATTTAAACTTTGTTACTGCTAATGTTAAAAAGGAGAACTTTTTAAACATAGTAGCACTTGGTGCAGTCCAGCTTTTCCCTCCCTAAATGTTATGTGACACTTTGTGCCTCATTTTGTCTTTGGAGGAAAAGCTCATGCACACTATGGTGTACATGGGTGGAAGTAGGTAATATTTTGGATAAAGTGGAATGTTAGGACCTCTGTGGCACAGGGGGAGGAAGAAAAGGGTGTCTTTGGCAGGGAGGTGCCAGCTTATTTCCTTCTTTTCATAATACACATTGTTACAAGAGTCTCTGATTATTTAAAGACATGGACGTTTTCACTCCTCAGCATTTTGGAGGGTTCCCTGTCAGCTGGGAGAATCAGATATTGTAGTGTATAACTTTATTCCTGTTCTTCCAGATGTCACTAGCAGGTTCCAAGAAATATATTTGCTCTCCCGGGAAGAGTTTGGACCCAGTTGTGTTTAAAAAGCAGTAGTTTTTCCTGGAAACCCATTTGACAGGCAGGCATGGAAACCACTCAGCATGGCATTTCCCTTGTTTGTGAGACTGCATATTTATTCCTCAGCATATAGAAATAGGGGGGGGGGTTGCCTCTAAATGTGGTTTGTAGGTAGATGTGAGAGCAATATTTAGTACATAAGCCTACCTTTTTTTTTTTTTGCCCAGGATAGGAATGGCACTGTGGTATGGAAGCATAATCCAATATTGGAACATTTATTATGTTTTGTTTGAACTAAAAATCCCTGAACAGCAGATTGGCAATAGTTACTATCCACCAAGTGGCCTGCCCAGCCATCTTTTGCATAAGAAGAATGAAAACCAAAGCTGCTAAATGGATCTTTTGAAATAGCTGTTGTCTTTTGGGAATAAGTGAGTATTTACTTGTTTTACTAATGCCATCAACACCCTGTGATTGCACTTCAGAGTTGGTATTGGGATTTTCAATTTTGTTATTTAATTCCTAATGTTTAGTAGGTCTTACTTCTGAAAGTAAATTCAGGTATTTGTGCAGTTAGCAGGTTTGGACACTTTCAGAGCAAACCCTTTCAGGAAATTATGGTCTCTTGGCTCCAGATTACTGAATTGGGGTTGTTTTCTTTGTGATGTTTTGCTAATTGTAATTAAATGGTCCTATGAAGAAAAATAAAGTTGTTCAGGCAAAAGGAAACTAATTCTGTGAATCAAAATTATCTAGGAAGATCAGTAAATGCCACACAAGAGCTGGCCAAGTAAAATAGGACTATTTAGTTGTTCTGTTTATATTCTTTGGGAAGCAATATCTTCTAAAGTAGAATCTCTACAAAAAGTGCCCTTAGTATATAGAAAAAGAAGTTGGTATAGCTATGGCACCTCCTTTATGGTGGCTTTATACAGAACACACTAAATGAAAATGAGGTGAGGGAAATGTTGTATGATTCATATAGGACAAGTTTGAGTTCAGCCAGTTTCTCAGATTTAGTATAAATATTTATGCCATCAAAGGGGATTTTTTTTAATATGCTGCCTTGTGCTCCAGCTCTTTCAGATGTCCTCCTCAGACATCTGGTGTGCATTGCTGCTTGTTTAACCCCCACCCTTCAGTTTTCATGCTGTGGCATCTCAGAGAGCAGTCGCAGTCACTCTGTGGTTGGCGTAAATTAAATCTCCTTGAGCCAGCTGGGAGAATGCTGATGTGCACACTTTTCCTGCTGAACTCTCTAAAACCAGGGGCTGCAGTTAAAGAGGGGAACACTTTTGCTCTTGTCTTGCTGTAGGCATCACACTGAGCTATTTACCAGAGGTGTCAAAAATAGGAATTCCAGCATTAGCAAGGATGTTTACAGAGTCTTGGCTGGTTTCTGTATCTTAGAAAATGCTTCTCTCATTGATGTTACATAGTTAATGTATTTACCCGAGCTCGTCAGCCAAAAAAAAAAAAAAAAACCAACAAAAAACCCCCTAAACCCCCCCCCCCAAAACCCCCAAACCCTTAAAATGTTATCTTCCTTTAAAAATCCTTAAAAGACCAGCTATCTAAGACTGTAACTGCTTTGAGGTACGTTATGTTTGCCTTAACAACTAATCTGTGGATTTTCTGACTGTTTCTTTGTAGTACAGTAAACTGAACATTACCCTCTTTGATTTCAAGTATTTCTCAGTGGGCCCATTTAGAAACAAGTGTGATAACAAACATTTTAATATATGTATATGTTTTTAATCCTCTCTGCAGAGTCCTGGTTCTCACAGAAGCACAGTTAATTCAACTTTTAGATTCCCCCATGAAATAAAGAGTGAACTTACTTACAAAGGGGAAAAAGCAACTGTAATTGGTTGACTTCACGTAAGTCAAGGATAAAGCTGACCACAACATTCCAAATACCTCAGTTGTAATATTTTGCCATGGCTGATAAACCTTACTGTGACCTGCCAGTAAACAAAAAGTGCTTTTGCCTTTTGAGATGTGCAAATAAAAATAGTCATTAATCAGCTAAGCAGATAAAAACTCTGAAGCTTGGACTGATATCGTATGGACTAGATCCTTGCTTTGTGCTCAGCCATCAGGGAGGGATAGCAAGAGCTTTTGGAATAAAATATCGTGATTGTGGTTCATCTGTAGTGGACCCCATTTAAACTGAGGTAATGGAATTTGTTTCAGTGGAAGTAGTTAAATGTTTTTAGCTGGTACAAGGAATGAGCCCTTACAGACAATAGTGGGATTTGATATTGGGAAGAATTTTAAGTTTCCCTGTCTGAGGCACAGGACCTTCACAGGTCTCTTCTTTTAGATTAGTTCTGTTGAGTTGTGTAAAAGGAATTTGCCCACAGAAGCTGGGAGTTAATTTCATATTCTCTTCAGAAGATGAATTGGGATAAGAAACTCCAATGAAATAGCAGTACAGCTGTGATCCTGCAATGCTGAGAGCCTATTTATGACCTGAAGCAGTGCTTCCAAACTTCTTAATTACTGCAGTATCTCACTGCCCCCAAAATTGCCATTTGGTTCCATTAAGAACTTCACAGTGGTATTTAATAAAGTGCCTGCTTAATTATGGGGTGGAACATCTCTAATGTGTGATAGGAGGTAGAGATCTACAGAAATGCTTAGGATGTATGTCATTCAGGTGAGATGGGGAAGAATTTAAGAGATAGTTAACTGAGGAGTGATGTCATAGTAATGCAGTGAGAGGTTTGATTTCTGGATGTGAGTAGTGGATCACAAACTGACATGTTTTGTTACCTTCATTTTTTCTGCACTCCCCTGTCCATTTTCTCTTTTGTCAGGAATGAATTGCTTCTGCAGCTTTAAAACAAAAAGACTAGGAGCCTGGAGTTAAGTTAATCAAAAGGGAGATTCAGGTAAGGACTAGTAGGTGTAGGGGGAAGAAGACAAAGCCCTGATTAAAGGTCTTGGAGAAGTAGAGTGTAACTTTAGTACTGTTCACCCCTTCCAGTCCCATGACTCTAAAGATAACTTCAAAAATATGAATTTCTGCTCGTTCCTTATTTTTCCAAGAGTCCTGGAAAACCTGCCCTCAGTGCCCAGAAAACTGTGAGAAAGGCTGGTCAGGCAGTATATAATTTCTGGGTAGCAAACACAATCCCTCCCTCTATCTTCCTTGCCTTCACTTTCCCTTGGAGAGAACATTGATTTTAAGTGACCCTGCAACATGGCCCCATAGACCAGCATCCTTCTTGTGGAATAAACAGCCCGGCTCTGAGTTACACAGTGCTCCCATCCATGCCCTGGCACCATGGCACTGGCTGCCTTTTATCCCTTTAAAAAACACCAGCAATGTCAGCCCCTGCACAGCTGCACTGACCCTGGGAGTGGGTGGGAGTGTTAATTCGGACCCACTACCTTCAGTCCTTTTGGGGAGGAATTAATAATATTCTCCGGTACTAGGTTTTTCCCAGCTTGAATCCTCTAATGGAACAACAGTTTTCAAGCTTTTGTGCTCTGTGGTTACCTAAAATTTTTCTGTAGATCTCGTCATAGCCATGTTTTCCCCCCATAAAATTACTCATTGTAGTTGCATGTCGTGAACCCAGGATTAAGAACTGCTATGTCAGAGGCACAGAATTAATTTTATCTTTTTCCTTATTGATGCCTCTTCCTTTGTTTTGGAAGACAATCCTGTCAGGAACAGTGGTAATATTTTACAGTTTTTATGTATATTTGTTTTTACCAACACCCTGGAGAAATTATATGAAATCCTTTCCTCTGAATCTCATGAGCTGCACTGTTCTCTGGGTTCTTCCAGAAGATGAAGCCTTCACAAATTCTTGGTTATTAAAATGCTCCATGTGAGCGTGTCTGAGGGAGACTGTTACGTCTCAGAATAATGCGGAGCCAGTGGCTTGAAGGCTCTGTATTATCCACCCTTGCTCGCAGTGAGTTGAAATCATGCTCTTCTCCTGGCTGAGGCAGCGGCTCAGTTGTCTCTCAGCCTGCTGCCATCAGCTGCAGACCAACCCTGCACATGAGGAACTGGCAAGCTGACACATCCTCCTCATTTCCCGTGGAAAGAGCACAGTCCAAAGATGATCGTTTTCATCTGAATGGCTCCTGTGGTTTGCTGCTGGATTCAGAGTGCCTGACTGCCCTACGCAGTTGTCACTGCTCCCTTGCTTTCCCTCTGTAGAAGGGATTTTGGAGGCCACTTTGAAGTACAAAGGGGTTTTGTTCTCTACAATGGATTCTTTGTGGGAGATGGGTTGGAATTGTTCTGATACTCTGTGGATTAAAGTCTTCAATATTGTGTCCAGCATGGTTGAAGGAGTTCTGTGTCCTTCACATGAGTCCATTTCACATGGGCTGCCATCAGGTAGCAAAACCAAAATGGAAATTGAAGTTTCTCCTGTGCTTATTAGGCCAAATGTAATTTGCTCATTTCAGCTCAATTTAGGGAGAGAATTTGGTCAGTCGTTTGCTGCTCGTGGGCACTGCCTCAGGGAACTGGGCACTAAGCTTTGCAGGACTAGCAGCAGCACAGTCCTCTGAATGCTGGCCCGACTTCATTCCAAGTCCATTCTGAAAAGGAGCCACCCACCTGGCATATCTTTTAATAACATTTTGAATACATTTGCTTTGGTGTTTGTATTTTAAAGCATTTCTGTGCTCTCTCGAGGGCATTTTATCTTCCAGGTAGGGAATTTGGGGGAAAATAATAGGGGAATAAAAGAAACTGCTTGAAAGTGCAGTATCAGATTTCACAGCTCTTTTAGAATGCTCATTTTCTTGATGCTCTGAATTTTTCCACATGTGGCAAAGGAGAATAATATGAGAAAAGGTGTTCAGAGCATGTTTATAGTAAACTACAACAAAAGCTTGTAGCATTTCTAAAAATAAAAATAGTTGAAATAAGTGGAATTTTTTTTTACCTTTGCATAGCACCTTTTTCTTCAAATCCTTATGAAAGAAATGGTTCACAATTTATTTGATTTAATTTTAATATGACCCCATTGCAAGTGAGCATCTCAGAATTAATGTTTTAAGCGTGGCTGCTGTAGAACATACTGTTTGTCCTCATATCTGCGAGGAGCACTGATTACCCAGTGCAATAAAGTTTTAATTTCTGTTACAGGATCATATCCATGAAATATCAGCCATCGGAGGAGAAGGGGGTGTTTCAGACCTGAGTATCTGTGTTGCTGTCCACTGACAGAAGGAATTATTCAAATTTGAGCTTTCACAAATTGATTTTCCTATTTGTCTCTGCCATTTCATGAAAATACACTTGTAAAGTATCATTTAATACACTGAAATACTACTCAAGCCCCCAGTCCAATTTCTTCTGTTGTGACCTTGCTGTGACTTTGATTTACTTTTGAAATAGATGGCAGGTCTTCTAGCTTTGATTGTTTCAGCTAAAAGACAGACTGGTCTTTGATCAGTTTAGCTTTGCCATCTTTTATATAAATTTAGTGAGTCAGTTAGCGGTGTGACAAAAGAAAGAACACCTAGGTCTGGAAAGCAACATCTTCAACTTGTTGCCATGTGGGAGAATGATGTGTGTTCTGCAAATAAATTAACCGAAGCTGCATTCTGATGCTGTGGTTATTACTTAAACTTTGCATGGTGATAGTTTTCGTTACATGTTGAGGAATTATTTTCTGTGCTATGATTACTGTAACCCTCACCATGGTGTTTGTTGCCTGCTTTCTCATGTGTGTGTCCCATAGTCATTCTTGACAGGTTACAGGATGGAAATGTAGTGTCTCATCTTTCTTCATGGGACACACACGGTGTAGAATCTTTAAAGATTTCACTGCCCTGAGGACAAAACATTGCCCAGCACTGAATAAACTGCAATGACTGAGTTTCAGTACTGCTATACAGAGTGTGGCTTGGGGATGCACTAGGACTGCTTAACAATGCAGTGTGTTTTGCCAGGGAATTAAATGGCTCATGTATCTTTTGCTGCCCAGCAAATACTAATGTTTAGTAAGCAAACAGAAGAATGTGAAATGTACTGTTTTCTGCAGAAAATGTAAATTATACTTCTCCTTTTGCTTTCCTTTCTCTTTTCTCCTCTCCTGTGTTTGGGGTACCCAACTGTTGCCTCCTGCACTTGACCCCACTCAGTAGCTGGGCTTAGCACAGAGCTTGGTTCTTCTCTATGAGCCTCTGAAATGCACTGGGCAAACATAAAATTATAACTGTGTTGATTTTTAGTCCCTTTTCACTGACTTTAAATGGTTGATACTGGCATTTCCTGGGAGAGATGGCAGAAAGGCTCAAAGGAGTACTCCCAGGGAGCAACCCAGCTTCCTAAGCAAACACCCATCCTCTGCCTGGAACACAGAGGAATCCTTTTATTGACCTTGTAGGCAACTCCGGTGCTATTTATCTGGAGATGAGTGTAGTTCAGCATTGAGTAAATTTGAATCTTGTCTGCCAGATAATTGGAGTCTGATTTTAGCCATAGTGTACATGAGTACAGATACTCTAAGCAGAAGAAAGGAACATTTTTTCAGAGTTTTTTAGGAGTTACCTAAATGGGACATTATCTTAAAGGGAGATCTGTGAATTTATGAAGTAATCTCATGCTCTGCAGTTAGATTCAAGCCTGAGTTCATTGTTGGGTTGGAACTGAACACAGCCCCACATTCACAACTGTTGAGGTGTGAAAAATTGGAGTTTGACAGAGGAAATAATAAGGAGCTCTGCCAGACCAAAGCATTGAAATGTATTCCATCCTGCTTTCTTTGTGGCAACTCTGCTGCCCCTCTTCTTTCCATGCCATCCGTTTCTTACCAAGGAGACTCCTTCAACTGGTACCTGGTTGACAGAGCAGAGAGAATTTTTCAGTCAGCAGGGACTGTTTACGTGCCTTATATGGTTGTGAAGTAGTTTGTAGAACTACTAAGCAGTTATCCATACAAGTCAGTTATGGCCAGAGTATGCAATGCTGTTTTGTACAGCTGTGCTTGTCCAGTGTGATCAGAGAGAATATACAATGAGGCAGTCAGTTTCTCACAGTACCTTTGAAGGAGCAAATACCATTATACCTAGCTTTGAGCAAATTTACTGTTTTCTGTCTTTTGTAATGTAGTGTTTAATATATAATCCAGCATTCTCAAGACCTGTAAAGTGGAAAACTGCTTTAACCTGTGCTACTCAGCTCTGAATACCAATATGTGCTTTGGAAAGGATCCTCAAGTGAGCTTGTCTGCAGACTGCACACCTGTGCACTGTACCTGGTTTGTGTCTCCCTTATGCAGGGTTTTGAAGGAAGTGGAAGTGATTAAACACAGAGGTCACTGTTTTATGTTTTTGCTTGCAATGTCAAGCATAACGTGTCCCTCATTGGCAGGCACAGCCAGATGGAGGAGCCAGGACAGAACAGTCGATTTAATCACTGCATTTTGGCTTTAGCCGTGGGTTTTCTGGCGTACAGGTCTCTGCACAGTGGTAGCCAGAGCTTGGTTCCAGGAGTAAGTGTTCTTCATACGTTTTGTAAACAGAGGAGAACAAACTTTTGCCAATTTTTCTGTATGTGTATGTGACTTTCTGGTCTCCTAAAGTAGCCTTTTTGTTATCATACCAGAAAGTCTGTAAAATATGTGTCAGATAAGGGAATCAGTAAGTTGGCCGCTAAAAAAAAATCTGTTAATTATAATAAAAAATATTTCTAAGATCTGATTTCATAGCAGCATTTTTTGCCATTCTGTTGCCATTAATACTTAATTTTTTGTTGTTTTGTACTTTGCTGGTTTATTGTGCTCTCCCGGTAGGCCTGTGTAGTGTATTCTAAAGGAAATACAACTACCATGACTCTGTTTACAGTGTTTGACAGACTGCTTCCCAGAATTAATTCTTATTTAATATATTTTGAAGAAACAACCCAGCAATAAAGTAATGGTAAAAAATGATGATTCTACATAAGAGATTTTGTTTGTTTGTTGGAGTGGGGGTTATACAGATTTCTAGAAATTATATAAATATTATAATTTCTAGTTGCTTCTTAGGATGTCCCTTATGGTGACCAAAGATTTCTTACTGAGGAGTTGAATGGATTAATTCGTTGTCTTTGCTCAAGCAAGTGAAGCAAATCTGCCTCAAATTACACATTTTTAAGATTGTCTGTTTCACACAGATCTAATTTCTGGGGAATTTCCCAATTTCAGGGATATCAATTCTCTTACTGTACAGTATGCTGTGAAGTAACAGCCAGATATTGGATGTGCAGCTGCCAAAATCTGCACGTTGATTCTCTGGTGCTGTATTGCAGTTCTTCTGTTTTGCTAACTTGTTTTGACGACTTGTTGAATTGAGTAATTGGTGATGACTTCCCTACTTGGTATTTGATATCTCAAATCATGTGATTTTTTAATTTTGTACATGAATTGGAATTTTTATGCCATTTATCCCAATTTATGTTGGCACAGACTGACCTCTTTGTTTAAGATAGTGGAAAAAATGAGACAATATTTTATAAATTCACTCCAATCTATTTGTGATTTAACCTCCTCATGATTGTTAGAATATGGGAATAGAAAATAATATAAATTTCATTTTGTATTATCCTCTTCCCACATAGATTGCTTTTGTGATTATCTTGGCTTTTCAGCAGAAGTGCTTCATATGTCATGAAGGTAAATTTTGGTCTTGAATCAGTAGAGAAAACTGCCCTTGAAGATCTTCATGTGCTATTCATTCCTGGGAATCTGGCCCTAGGAACATGAGGCAACTCCTTCTACTACTGAGAATTTGTCTGCAGGTATTGGAAAAGGTAATTAAAAGTGTAACGCCCATTAATTAAAGTCTGTTAAATGCTCTTGCCCATGATTTGATTAATTAATAGAGTGGCCTGAGGTCATGGTAATTCAATCCAAGACCTTCAGGGTAAGGACCTTGGTGACAAGCACCACAGCTGAGGAATTTATTACCTTTTTTCCAAAGTTAATAAAGTTGTTGGGAATTTACTCTTGTGAACAAATCCATTTATCAGATGCAGAACAGAAAAGTAAAATGGGGCAAGGGCATTGCTGGAATTTTCTTTCAAGGAGTTTTATTTCAACCTGTCTTAAGGTCTGTATCATGTCAGTCTCCAGCTGGAAAGATGAAGCCTTTCATTTCTGGGTGGTACTTAATGCTTAGACTTTATGCATTAATAGTAGGCAGCAGGAGAGAGGAAACTGGGAGGGGGGATAGGATATGGTAGTGCTGTCTCCGTGCAGCCCATATGGAGCTGCTGGGTCAGAGGAAGGAAGCTGGCTGCCAAAATAGTGTATGTTTTTTTTTCCAGTCTGTGGTAACTCCTGGAGTTCTTAGTCACATTTAAGACTTCTCTGGTGTCTTGCTATCAAGTCCACACTTGTAAAAACGTGACTCTTGCTGTCGTGATGTTTGTGTTGTGTGGCTGTTCAGGTGGGGATGCAGATACTGCTGACTGAGCTGTGAGAGAAAGGCAAATAGAGCTGCAGATCCACTGTTTACAGAGAGCTGTCCTGGTGGTGTGTAGGACTGAAAAGAGCCATGCTGGTTTGACACACATTTAGTTTGCATGTGTTAATTGGAACCACTTTCAGTTTAGGCTGGTAAGTGGTTAAAATAAAGAACTTGCTGACCGCATGGACTTGAGTCAACTGAGAGCACCGCTGCTCTATAGGCAGACACTACGTCACGGTGTTATCTTTGTTTAGCTTGTCTGTGCTTTTTATCATGTTGCCCAACAGTTTTAACAAAAAAAGAGGGGGCGGGGAGAAGGAACTAGTATGAATAGTTGTAAGTGAAACTATCTGAAAGCAGCAGATCTGGAGTGCCTTACACCAGCTGCTGACTGAGACAAAGAGGAGCATTATGAGAAGCACAATAAATGTGTTTGCTATCTCTGCTCTCAGTTGCAGGGCATACACAAGCCATCACAGTAATGAATTTTGAAGACTGGAGTTTGGACTTGGGGAATTTTATAAAACACAGTTGTTCTATCAGAGTGTTGTCTTGCCAGCTGCGTGATGCTAGTCTGGTTTCCATGGAGTGTGGTCAGCTGGGGAAGACAAATTTAGTCCCAAAAACAGCATTTGGGGCAGTAGTCTCTTTTGTGGTTTCTCCCTCTCTGTTTTAAATTCAAGTTTGGTAAGGAGGAAGGTAGTGGGGAAAGAAGTCACCATCTTAAATTAAAAGCAGTTTTAGTCCTAATGAAAAGTACAGGCCTCATTAGAAGTCATGGTGCAGTACAAATTCAGTGTATGAATAAGCAGTTTATTCCTGTAAACAGTGTAAAGAGATTTTCCTCTTGATCTTACCCTGCTATCTGGACCCATCTTTGGCATTGTTCTGCTTGCCTGGTGTTGGCAGGATGGGCTGTACAAGGTGCTAAGCACTGGCCACTTGGCCACCCTCTCACTGTTGCCAGTCTGTCCTGTAAGAGACACGCTGCTCCAACCTGCTCATTGCTCACACCTGTTCAAGGTGGTGTTAATTTGATTAATTTTGAACAAATAGCCCTGTGGTGCTGATCAGATTCTGGGATTTTTAACTGAAGGCCTTTGGTATTCCCTGCAAATGCATCACCAAATGCATTAGCAAAGGAAATGCATTACCAAATTTGACAGGCTTTAATTACAAGCTGTTCCTTTCTTTGTTAAATTTCTTTAAAATGGGTTTTATTCTAGCATACCATAGCATTTTTACAAGATTTTGTACTCAATCTGGATGCTAATATATAAATGCTGTTCTTACCATCCATATAAGAAGTGGAAATTTTTATTATTTTTTTAAAGAAAAAAATCTCATTGCGGTAATTTAATATCAGGCTCCTACCTGTTGTTTGGGGAAAAAGGCAAAGTTTCTAATTTACTCAACTGAACAACATATAGAAATTTTTTGTTTTCTGTAAACACCCAAGTTGGCTTTCCATGGATATTTAAATTGCCTGTGTTCCTGTCAGGAGTTGCTCAGAAGTCAGTAGGAGTTAGGTGCCTACATGGAATTTGTAATTGCTGTAATGGAATTTTGTATTGGAGTCCTCAGAAGTGACCAGAGAGACAGCAGGGAGAAAAGTGATTGCAAGTATCATTGTTTCACTTTAGGTGGTGAAAGCTTTATTTTTTGACATTCGTATTGGCTTAATTTTTTCAAAGACAAAAATGAGGGAGATTCCTCACAGAGAGGAACTGGTATGATATGGTTTACTTTTAAAGTTTAGGATATGAACACTCTGTAGGTGGAGGTTTCTACTGGCAAAATACAAAGGCTGAATTAAAAATGCAGAAGTTTACTGGTCTGAAGACTATTTCTATGAGAGGTCTTTGTGATGAAGGCTCCTCTCGTGACACTGGAGCAGTTGTGGGGGCTTCTCAATTAACACTTTGGTTCTTTGGAACGGGAGAGGTCTGGATGTCTGTCCTAGAGCATTTGCAGCAGGGCACAGTTTTTGCTATTTAGAGCTGAGATGGAAAGTTCCTATTTAGATTTGGTGCCAGAGTCTTTAATAGAAATCATGGCTTGTGGTGTATTATAGGTCAGCATGTATTTGCTAGTTTATATTATGCCGACTAAATTGGCAGAATGCTTATTTTTACTGGTAAACATTCAGGAGGTTTTCTCCTCACTCCTTTTTCCAACAAAATGGTATTTGTCATGTGTGGAATTAGGGCAGCATTTTATAAATCATCCCTCTCAGTGATGATGTGAAAATGTGTGGTGGTATACAAAGATTTCCATTGTCAGGTACCTCAGCACTGTGGATGGAGTTAACTAGATCCTAATATTAGGTCTGGAAATTATGGCTGTGTAGAAAACAAAATGCTTCTGGCAGTATAAGGAAAAATACAAATTTTAAACTGCAGCAAAGGTGGCTATTTCAGAGATACTACCAGAATAGGTAACTCTGGTTAATTTAGCTCTTCTACAGACTCCTGATGAAGCCCCAAAAGCACTTTTTAAACATCTTTAAATCCCTATGAGGTCTAAATATGGCCTGTAATCCACTCAGGAGGCTACCCCCAGTCTGCCTAGACGGAAATTAGCATTATCCAATTGAAATTCTGTGATTCCTCTGCTGAAGAATTGTGCTCTTTGTTCACAGCTCCAAAACCACAGTTTTAAAGTACTTGCATTAGCAAGTTCCAGTTTTTTCCCCTAATTTTTCCCTTGCATAGTTATATACCAGACAAGCTTGTTTTGGATGGCTTTTTGTAGAGGGAATCATCTGAGAATTTGAACGTTTACTCAGGTTTATATCTTGGATATTTGGCATAAATGTGAACTGTAGCCCTAGAATTTATAACCATAACTATAAGAAAAGATACAAAGCTTATTTCACTGTGAGTATTCATGGTTTGCAGAGTGAGGTAATCAAAGCTCAGTGTTGGAACTTTGAAATGTTGTTCCTGTGAAAAGGAATGTTTCTGAGTAAAAAGAGCTGTTGCAAAGATGAGTTAGCTCAGCCTTTCAGATCATTTGGGGTGAGCTGCCCCCTCTCTTATGCTGCCTTTTCTCAACTTTTTGTCCCAGCATAAAGCACTGAAATGTGGTTTATGATGCCCTGTCATGGCACAACCGTGTTAAAACGTGCCTGTGCAGTTTGGGAAATTTTGAAAATGTTGGGGAAATTTTTCTGCAAGCATGTTTTCAAAGCACATTATTTCACATCTCTTTTCCCTGCTGTGTTCAGTCTCCGTTGTGTTCTCCCATAGGTGAGGCAGCACTGAGAGGTGAGCCCCGAATGCAGCCCCTTCCCGTGTCCCCTGTGCTTACCAACCACCGGACAGGCCCTCCTCCCATCAGCCCCAACAAGAGGAAGCTCAGCATGGACCAAGGGGATGAGGAGCTAGACTGCGAAAACGACCACGTCTCTAAAATGAGTCGGATGTTCAATCCACATCTGTAAGTGTCTCGCTATTTAAAGTTATCCTCTGCATCTTTCTGTGTGCTCAAATCATGCCCTGGGTAAAAACTTTGCCCTTGATTTTTCTTTTGTTCAGCTTGTGTGAGAGATCTGCTTAAAAGCTGCTGTGATTAGATGGGGTTTCTTGTTTTCTTTTGTTTTCCTACAGCATGAAGTAACAGGAATTAGCTCAGCTATTTATAGTAAAACACATGTATTCACCTTGCAATTTCTGAAGTATTGTTCAGTTGTTCTTTGTAATCTGCCCCTTTCACTTCCCCTGATTCTGGGCACTCTGCGCGGATGGGGGTGGGGAGTCAGGAGGAGGAGAAACAGAAATGCTTTGCATTTTTTTGAGGCCAGGAACTTGTGAGCCAGCTGCTCCCTGGTCTGCCTTGACAACTGGGCAAGCTGCAGTTGTTGCTAAACGTTACTGAGGGATTGCAGGGCGATCTGACAGTCAGATGTGGAATGTGTCCCACAGGTAAGGTGTTGGTGAGTGAGGTGCATGTGTTGGGCAATCAGCAAATGCCATTCTTGCGGTGTTCTCATTCCTGGGGATGCAAGCCTGGTTGGCACAAAGTTCAGACTTAGAGAATTCCTTTCATTCTTGACTGGAGGAAGCCATGGAGCGGTTCAGCAGCCTGATGCCTGGCGCAGCTGCCTCAGCTCCTGCAGCCCCGGCATTCCATGCATTCCACGCTGCCGTGGACTCTTGTGTGCAGTCCTGAGATGTGGACAGAGGTATTTATCCTCGAATAAATCACCACAGTGTTAGTCAGAGGCTGGGCCTGTAGTCTGCACTCTTGGAATTTGTTACAAATCTGGAATCCAGCACTGAATAATGCAAAACAGTAAAAGCTCACAAGCTGAAAGAGACTTTACAACATACCTCCTTCTTTTGCCTAAAAATTTAACTATTTGTAGCCTTTCTTTGCAGCTGAGAGTGCTGGTACTGGAAAGAACTATGTGCTATGTTTTGTGGCACCCATGCATTACACAACCGGAGAGATATATGGCATTTTTGAAACATTATGCAACTTTATGGGGAAAAGTGTGATTTCTATTTTTTTAAAAAACCCTCATTTTCTAGTGATGAAATAAAACACAGCTGGCACATATGTACATTATAACACTTTATACAGTGGAGGCCATAAAAGTAATGAAGTCTGAACCAGCAGACTCTTGTGCAACCAAGGTTCAAAACTAAAAGATACAGGCAGTTATTTCAGTGATCTCTTAGATATACATTAAACCTATCCAATAGTTTCCAGTATGGTATATTTTTATGATTCTACTCAGTGGATTATTTCTGTGATCTTGTACATGAAACAGGCATCTTGTAATAAAAAGCACTGGTTTTCTGTCCAGAGTTCATGTGATTTAATGTGTTTCAATTAAACCATCTACTGCAGATGAATTATAACCTAAAATAGCATCCATGAGGCCATCTTTTTTTCTACTTTATTTTGTAAGTTTGATCTGGCCATGAGAAAATATGCTTTCAATGGAATATTACAAAACCTGGAACTTTTGTGATGCATCTGAAATAACTGAATGTCTATATATTTCAGATATATCAGAAAAGTTCACAAACATTCTTTAAATTTTACTCCCATTTCCCTGCCACCACAGTCAATGAAGTTGTTTTTTTTAATGTTTTCCCTCTTTTTTTTGATTATGATGTTCTGTTTTAACAAATGAAATGGATTACTCAAACTCTGTGGAACTGTCCTAAAAATTTTGGTTTGGAGGTGGGAAGTGTGTTGTAGAAGCTTGAGTTTTTCACAATAAGGAAAAAGACAGTAGTTTTGGGGAAATAGATATTTTATAGAACACAGTAATGGGAGTGTGTGACTTGGAGGTTCTAGAAAGTATAAATTTGACAACATTTAATTTAGAAAACCAAATCTGTAAGAGATGGGGAGTGTAGTGTGGGGAGACTAAATGGCACAATACCTTTGGTGATAGCAAAGACATTGCTGTGGCTCAAACTATAAAGATAAGTTTGAGTCTCCTTTTCAGGACCAAGTCCCCTGAAAGCATAGGATGAAAGAGTTGGAGGTACAAAATCTGGGCCCAGCGGCCGTGATCAGTTTTAGGGCTGTGGACTGCACATCTCTGCTCAGATGTGCACGGCGTGTAAATCCAGGCTTCTCTGGCTGAATGCCTCCAGTGATTTCCAGTGATTCCCAGTGTCCAGATGGGCAGACCATTTTCATCTGGAAGTCAGTGCTTAGAAGACAGAAGTCTTTATAAGCTCCAGCAGCTTTTGGTCAGGCATTTGGGTCTTTGTGATGGTCTTTGTGATGGTGCTGGTAGAACTGGGAAGCAGCTGTGTATTCATCCTCCTAACACCAGCATCTTGTGGTTGGAAATGTAATTAAATGGGACAGGAATTGTGTGTTTGGTTCATTATAAATGGTAGAACCTTTCAATAGCAATTTGGTCTTAACTCTTAGGTAGCAGCACCCCACTGTGCTTCAGTGGGAATGAATCCATTTAAAAGCTTTGAATATTTTATTAGAAATCCAGTTACGTCAGCCTTTTGTTTGGAAACGGAGGGCTTTGGGATATTCCCTGCTCAGATGTAACTCCCTGAAGTATCGTCTGTGAGTGTTTTTACTTTTATTGTGGAAAAACACAAGTATTGGAGTACAGTGTCCAGAGCAGAATGAATCAAATGCCCAGGCAAACCTCCTGGGATTCTGAAATATGTAATGGAATTTCTGTGCAAAGAAAATTTATCAAAAGCTGTTTTCAAAGGAGGTAATTCTCAGCTTTAAGATAATAAAATATACTTGAGACCTTGTGGATGAATTTTTAAAAATCAGTATGTGGTGCTGCCTCCCTTACTTATATATACTATAAAGCTTTTATATTTTTGTGATGATAGAGGTTGTGTACTCCCAGAAGCTCCTCACGTGGGGAGAATGAGTATTTGCACCCCTAATTAATGACAGGTAATATGGAATTCCTTTATTTGCATTTCACACTTCCTGGTGTGTCCCTCAGGTATTTTACTTGAAATGCATTCACTAAAATTTAATCTCGCTGAAGTAAAAAGTGCTTTTTGCACCACACTTCATTTTCTGGTGCTGTGTAAAGTAGAAGCTCACTTGTTTTGAGCCTCGGGTTGAAAGACGCCTTTGTTTTCATGTGAATTCACTAAAACCACTCTGATGTACAGGAGAGTAATTAGGCCCTGGGATTATGTGAGAATTATATATGTGTGTGCGGGCAGGGTGGCCGTGTTGTTCCACCTCAGGGGTGCGTTTGGGGAAGCCTGGCGGGGTGAGCACTGCCCAACACGGCTGAGCGTGTCCAAGGGTTCCCTCTCTCCCTCCTCTCGGGTTCTCTTCCTCCCTCCCTCCCGCTCTCTCCTGGGTTCCCGCATTCCTGGGAATACAAAGACCGCCTTGTCCCAGCCAGGCACACACAGCCCTGCCCGGGATGCACCTCCGCCCTAGGAGTCCCCAGCCCCCCATCCATCAGCTGGAGGTGCCCGGGCGAAGCGTTTAAAAGAGAAATGACCATGTGAGTTCCTATTGTGACCTTTAGTTTTGTTTGCTCATGGAGTACATCAGGCTGGAAGTTGGGGTTTGGGACGAGAGGGCTAGTGGACAGAGTATTTTCTGCTTGTTGGGATTCCCATTTGATTTGTTGGCATTAGGGTTGCAATGAAAATCAATTTCTATACAAAAATCACCTTGTGGCAAAATGTTTGCAGCTGTTAAGCTGATGTCTGAGGAATAATCATCTCTTGGTTTGGGTGATATATAATTTGGCTTTTTCTTGTAATAAAGAAAGGTCTGCACATGAATAAGATACTTTAATGTGTCACGCAAAATGGTGTGTAGTTTCAGACATAAACCATCCAGACCCAGACTCTTCTGTTTCAAGTTCTGGTTTGTTTTTGCTTTTGTTACAAAGAATCATGTCAATCCCCCCCACAAGACTCCTGAAGTGTGGAAGCTGCCCTACACCACAAGTTTTTTACCATGAACATCCAATGGCATTTGCTCACTTTAAATGACACTGATAGAAATCACCAGGGCAGCCTTTAAAAAAATCTGTCATTTCATCCAACCTCATCCTCAGAGCAGGGTCAGCTGCATCTTCTTCAAGCTTGCAGTAGCTCAAAGCCAGAAATGTTAAGATCTGAAGTATTCAATAAAACAAGGCTCTCCTCATTAGAGGAGGACTTTGTCACCTTCCTCCTTATCACTCCCTGAGCCTGGTTGAGAATCCAGAGTGGAAATGTTCTGCAGAAAATCAGGTCCTCTTGTGGAGGAGGCTCCAGCTCCAGAAGGGCCTGAAAAAGTGCAGAATTGGCTTTCGGAGGTAGTGTGGGAGTCATCAGAGAAGTTCTTTCCTGCTAATTACTCCTTTTTGGGTTCCAAACTTCATGTGGTATTAAGAAATGTGTTTATACTGTCACTTTATTGTGACAAATTGGAATTGGATAAAAACCCCAACACACAGTTCTGAACACCCATGATGTTTCTCATTTTGCTGGGTGAAGCATATTCGCTCAGTCCTCTGGGCACAAATATGCTCTTGAAGTATTTTATGCGTCACCTGGGGCTCTCAAAGCAGTCCTGTTGAAGCTGAACTCTGTATTGCCAGTGGAACTGATACAATGTGACTCTTGTTGATTAACTGGACAGAGAATCACAAGGCAGGTTTCAAACTGCTCTTCCTAATTTTTTTTCTTTGCTTGAATGATGGACCAAATCAATAAGATGTATTTTCTTATTTACTAATGGAAATTGCACTATACACAAAACTACTGTTCAGTTGTTTTCAAGAAACATATGTTTAATTGAACCTTCAGAGATGGACTTGAAAAAGCCACCATACCTCAGTTAATATTTAACACTGAGTTTTACAGTTCTTAGCAAAGGGGGAATTTCAGAAAGCACTCCACTGCCTTTCAGTTCAAGCACGTGTGAAAGGTTCATTATGAACATTTCCAGGACTAAAAGCAATCTGATTGATAGCTTATCAGTCCTTTGCAAAAAGACCTATCTGTCAAAGTTTGGGTATATGTTGAAGTACTTGAAAAATCAAAGAATGTTAGCTCAGGTGTCTCCTCCACTTGCAAACAGAAGGGGTTTGTTAGCCAGCTCCAGATTTCTGCTTTGATATCATGTTTCCCACTTTCATTTTACATCTCATGTGAAGGAGCATAACCCTTCCATAGTGTGGCAAGGCTCCAAGATGCCTTGTGAGGGGAAAAGCTGTGTTAGTGTTGCACAGGGGTTCCAGACACCCATACGGAGGTTTGAACACCCACTTAGGGAAGGTGCCTGGGAGCCTGTGCACACAGGGATGGAACATGAATCACCTAGTTGGAAGGGACCCCTAAGGATCATTGAGTCCAACTCTTAAGGGAATGGGGAATCCCTTGAGCTCTAGTGTTGGATTTTTACCCCAGGGTGAAAGTAAAATTTTATGTTGTGTGAATTTTCATATATTGTCATGGGGTGAAATTCAGCACCAATTTAAAAGCCTGATATCTAAGCAAGAGGCAAGAAAAGAACCAGTAACCTTTGCAAATGTATTCTAAATGTATATCCTAACCCCATGGAAACAAAGGTTTAATCTCACTTCTTTCTATTTAACCATTTTCCCAGATGTTTCCTGCAGTTTGACAGATGTGCTTTTTACTAGAAAGTTGCGCTCTTGAGAATTAGAATGTTATGGACACGGTTGCTATAGACAATGACTCTGTGAGGGTAAGACTTGGAATAAAATCTTGCATGAATTTCTAGTTGAATCGGTAGTTTTGTTCCCCAGGCTGGCAGTGCTGGTGCTGGAGGGCAGCAGGCACAGCCCAGTGGGTTTAACTCCTTGCAGCGGCATTTCTGGGTCTGGCTGAACAAACGGCTGTGATTCCCAAACATGATCTGGGGGAGGGAGCTGATGGATCTCCCATCGGATTCTGGGGGACTCTTACGGTGACAGGACGGGCGGGCCGGGGACAATACCTGGAGTCCGGGGTGGGCCCTGCCCTGCCCTGGGCCAGGGCTGGGCTGCATTTAAGGTTTATCTGGGAAGAGAGGAGGAATATAAAAGGGCTTCACCGCCATTGTAGTCTGGAGAGTTTGACCTCAGTGATGGGACCACTTGTCCCAGAGGACAGGGAATGCTGCTGGGATCCACGTGCTGTGGTGCTGAATCGGATCCAGTGTGGATGGATCCAGTGTAGATGGGTCCCATTTGGATGGACCCTGGTGTGAATGGGTCCCATGTGAGTGGATACTGTGAAGGTGGACACTTATGTGGATGGATCCCGTGTGGATGGGTACTGGTGTGGATGGACCCCCGTATGGATAAATCCAATGGTGGGTGAACACCTGTGTGGGTGTACACCCATGTGGATGGATCCAGTGTGGATGGATCCCATATCTGTACCACTCAGCTCACATTGAGCTACTCTGCATTTCTTGCCTAACTGCACTGGTGGTGTACACAAACTGCAGCTCCTCATTCCCAATGTAAATGTTCCTGAAGCACAGCAGGATGTGCCCATAACAGCAGCAGCTGTACCTGTGGGACCATGTGTGCAGGAGATGGGATGTGCCTGGTTTCCTGACCAGAGCACAGGATACCTGGTGTGGAAGGAGAGGGGTGGGTTTGGTTAGCCATAGGAACAGCCTTCAGAGCATGTGGGGAGAGCTTGGCATGCTCCAGTTACTGCTGCACATTGTGTTTCATGTGGCACAGTGTGCTGTGCTCCGTAAGGAACAGTCGCACAGGGCAGTCACATTATGGTCGATTCTGATGTTCCTGTCACAGTCCTGCTTTTACAGTCCTTGTCTCTCCAAGTAATTTGTACCATCTGTGTGTGAGCCATGTGGACATGACTGACATCACTGATGTCGAGCTGCCTGAATGATGCTTCGTGAATCTCTTAGTCACATTTTTAATCAGTAACTTTCATTATTCATAAACCATTACTTTAGAAGGGGGGAGAGGGGAGGAAAATGAGTAAAATCCCCAAACATTTTTGCTTGTGGTTTGCTTTTCTAACTGAAGTCTCCTTTAAACCAGAAGCTGCAGTGAGAGGATGCTGTTGATTGCAGAGTGTGATGGGTAACTGGGGCGCCTGGGCTGCAGAAGTGCCCGCTCAACATGCAACTGCTGCTGGGGTTGCTTTGGTTACCAGCTTTTTAAAGGAATTGTTTTACTGTATTAGTAAGAATAGTTGTGCAATATACAATGAGGCTGTTACTGTATTTATAGTGCTTCTAGAGGTTTTGGTAATTCAGACTTTATTAGCAATTACAAGCAGTTTCAATAAACTTCTAATGAAATGTTTATTCCTTTTATAAAACAGCCTATGAAAAAAATCTAATTTCTTAAAACCAGTTATTTATACACTGTTCTCAGTCTAAAGGCCTGAAGAGCCTGGGGGTTCTTTGAGAGTTACTGAAATTTCTGTATGAAAGTGAATTATTGTACTCTGCTTTTTGTGCTGCACATCAGCTAATGTTACAGTGTGTATCTGATGGATAGAGACCACAATTCATAAGCTTTAAGGATCCAGGCCCTTTTACCTCTTTCTCATAAGACCCACTGAAGCTGGAAATTAGGTGCAGTTAATTCCAGCACTGTGACCTTATTTTCAGAGATTGGGTTGTGTTATTAAAGCTCTTAAGAAATAAACCTGCCATTCACGTGTTGTTGGTATCTTTTACTTCCCACATTGAAAAAAAACTTTTATATGCTCCTCTGCTGTAAGATTTTCACTTGATGCATCTTTTATATGATGGAACTAAGTAAAATCCCATAAACTGGTGAGAATTAGGGATTCACAGATTGACTTAAGCAGGTGCCCACTTTTACAAAAACAGTTCCATGACAGGCATTGAGTGATGAACAAAAATATTTTTTCCAAATAAAAAAAAGTAGAAAATATTGTGAGGAACGGCCCAATGAATCCTCTAAGAAAATGTAACTGCCATTTTTTATTTCCTCTGACAGTCCTCCACAGCTTCACCACTGAGTTTTTCCAGAGCCTGTAGAACAGACTGATGCATCCTGGCAGTATTGAGCACACATGTATGTGGCTGATCTTGCTGCACTGGGACATGACCCACTGCTGTATTTTCTGTTGCAGCCTTTCTCTGACATTGACCCATGGTATTCTCTGTGTGATCATAAATACTTTTTACGGTATTTTCCAGTGACTTGGTATAAAAGGTTTGTTGCATATGCCAAGTTGAACTTCAAAAGGATGTTAATATGGCTGAATTATAAAAGCTGCACATGACCCAGCTCATGAATTGGTAGAATGTAGGAGGAAATGTCTGCCAGAGGTGTTTGGGTGGGCAATGCAGTGAGTACAAATGAATCCCTTTACAGCTGCCTCTGAATTTTTCCAGTAACTCCTCTGATCTTCGAGCTGTTTGCCTGGAAGCCTCTTTGCTCTTTCCCTGTACTGTCAAATTTTCCTTCCTGCTTGTTAGAAACTTTAGGGAAAGTTTGGAGTGTCTCTTTAACCTCATTTTTTTGTCATTTGCTTTTCTGGAAGTTCTCCCCTCCAAACATTCAAAGTGCCTTATGGACTTGAAACGATTCAGATTTCTGCACAGACACTTTCAGTTTCCCTTCCAGCAGTGACTTGCCTTTCTAGATCCTGTTCTGTTGATCCCAGTGTCTGCATTACCCTGCCTTGCTCTTCAGAAGTGAGCATTGACAGACTCCCTCTGCTTTACCAGCTTTGTTTGACTGTCTCAGAATAAGGTTATTGTGCCTCCAAGTACCCAGCTACTATGGTGACTTCTCTAGAGTTTACTTTTGAGATAGAAATGAAATCTTAGTTGTGGGTCCAGACTGGCAGCTGTAGGATTGAGTTTCTGGCATGCTTTGATGTGTCTGAGTTTTGCACTTTTACTGAAACTGCCTTCCAAAAAATGCACTCTAAACTGCAGTAGCAGCATCTCATAAAGACAGACCACATCCTCTGCAGTGCCTTTCTCAGCTTCCCAAACGTTCAATTCTTCTGTCTTTTGTTCTTCACAGTCGGCAGAAATAGTTCTTCCGTTATGCATTTTTCTAGTGTGTTGTGCAGGATTTTCCAAAGGCAACCGAAGCTACTGTTGTTCTTTCAAGAGGGAGTTATGGAGGGGTGGCTGATTCATGTAAATCTCAAAGGTTAGTTACTTGTCCTGTCTCTGTCTCAAGAACTGTGCTGTTCCTAGGCAGGGCTGGCAGAGGGAAGCCAGAGATACCCCCTTGCAGGTTAGAGGACCAGAAAGTTTCTCCTCTTTGACTAAGGGATGAATACTTTTTGTCCTCAATCCTTGAAAATAAGTCAGAGCTGATGGCAGCTGTACTCAGCTGTTGGTTCCCACCTCGAAGGAGTTAAACAAAACTTTGAAGGTGTGAAATGGGATTATGTTTATACTCCAGAAATCACCGTACATTTTAGGAAATTTTTTAAGCTTACTGCAATAGCCAGTTAGACCCAGCCACTTGTTACTGTGATAATACTGAAATGCTGGAACTTTCTGTTGTTCTAGCTCCACTTTTTGAACAATTAATGATTGTTAAAATTTATTTAATTTTCCTAACAAGCTAATTCATATTTACAGCTGCCTCAGCAGAATTAATGACATCGCTTACCATTTCAGAATTTTTCTGGATATTTACTATGTGTCAAAATTTTGTTGTTTGTATCTCAGGTCTGGTTTAATTTCTCAAAAAAATTATGGAACTTTAGAATGAGCCATCAGGTGTACCAAGAAAAATGAGAACAAAAATGTAGGAGTTGGAGTAGGTTTGGAGTTGAGCAAACAGGCAGTAGTGGTGCAGAGCAGAGATTAGTGGGCAGGTTTTCCCCCCTTTTTTTTTGAAAGTTGAATTACAGGTAACCTACAGCCTATAGCTATTGCAGTGAGATAACTTCGTCAGTGTTTCTGCATTGCATATGTACACGTGTTCCAGCAGTGATGTAACTTTCAATTTAATGAAGAGTTTTACTTGTGGATGGAATGAGTGATTACTTTTATGAAGAAACCAGTGCTACGTTTTAAAACAATCCTATGAGTGTTGGAGCACAGATGACCTAATATTACAGAAAAAATTCCTGTGAGAAAATAAGTAGGATCTGAAGTTGTGCTAATTGATTTTACTGTACATTTGATTTAGATTTCAATTTTGTGGGTTAGGCTTTGGCCTGAGTTCTTACATCATGTGGTTCTCTTGCATTCTGTCATACTTGTGAGTATTAAGCCTTCAGGAAGAGAAGCTCATCTGTATCTGAAAATTTGTGCTTGGTACAGGCAGTAAGGGGACACTCCTTTATGCCTTTCACAGCTTGTTATTGATTACTGGGAAATCTGTCCTCCTTGTTGATTCCACTTGTGACAATTTTGTCTGAGATTTTATCTCTGAAAATCCTGTTTTGATGGGAACAAATATAGAAAGTCTGACCTGTATTTGTTTATATGCAAGATTACCCTATGTTATTTTCAGTGGTTTACACTTCTCTTTTCAAAGGTCTTTCCATTAGCTGTAGCAGTAAGCTGAAAAAAAATATCATTAATCGAGACTTTTTAAGGAAAGGAACTGCAGAATTCCAGCAAAAGAGGAGTGGGGAAAGCAGGGAAAATTGGTGTGGTTGGTGTATGTGTGATTTGGACTCTGAGAGAACTTGTATAAATATGATGTTTAATTTTTCAGACTGGGGCTGGTGCTCAAGTTAAAAATTCAAAAGAACAAAAGCTCTTTTCTGGGAGCAGTTAAGTTTAATTACTGGTTGCCAGAGAAGTTTGAGGCAGTGCTTGAAATCCTGGGTGGCTCTTAGGAGTGGTTTGTAGCCTGAGGCAGAAAGTGAAGGCTCAGCCACCTCTTTCTGTCCTTGTTAAACCACACTGGGATGGGCAGAGGACTGGAGGATGTTCCAGGCCAGGCCAGACCTCTGTGACAGAGCCCTCTGTAGCCAGCTGGCCCCAGCAGGACCAGAGCAGGAGACATGGATGCTCCAGTGCTGCTTCCAGAAAGGCCTTCTTGGGAAAGCAGTTGCCACCAGTACAAAAACATGAGCTTTAGTTTGGCCAGATTTCCTGCAGGGATAAAGATACTGTACAAGTAATGTTAAAATATCAGCAGTGGCAAAAAAGGGAGGACATGGATTAACTTTCTTGGGAAACTCTATCATGTGTACAGGTTCTGTGGCAGGAGTGATTCCTGCAAAAACAATGATCTCTGCAAGTTGCCTCTTCGAAGGCTTTTTGGAATGGAGTACTGAGCCATAAAAGGAGAAGGCTACTTGAAGGAACTGCGAAGCTTAAAGTTAATGAAGTTGAATGGGAAATTCTATATTTATATATTTAGATGACAGTCATTCAGAGGAGATGTAGTTTGAAGAGGACATTGGGCTGTTTGGAGTATTTTTTCGTGTTATAAATACTTCAGATAATTGGCTGACAGAGCAAAGTGATATTACTTTCAGGTTTTATTTGGGTTGTTGGTTTTTTTTTTTAGTGAATTCAGCCTGCTTAAAAAAAATCTGAGTAAAGAACACTCAGCATTTTTTGTTATGCATATGCATCATTGTGTCTTGAAATGCCATTCTAGTTTTCCCACCTCACAGTAACACAAGTAATGTAGGTAAAAGTAGGTACTTTTGCAGGAAATGATCCCCATCATGTGGAACAGATATTCAGTATCAGTGGATTATAAATCCGTAAGTCGCCTTTAACAAAAGCAGCTGTCCTGTCTCAGACTTCAGAGTTTGGGAATAAAGGCAGTAAAAGATGTTAGAAAACAAATATTTTAAAGATGCTAAAATATTTAAATCATATTTGACTTGTTACACAAATGGAAGTTTGCTCATAAGCATTGTATTTGGGTAAAGAAAACATTTTACATGGTTGTTCTTTGTGCAAGTGAAACACGCTCCTCTGTACAACCATTTCAAGTCAGAGCTCCGGTTCTGCCAAAGAGAGTGTGATTTCTTCTCTTGGAGGTATAGTAATGCTTTTGGCAACTGTTCCGTAAGGATCTGCAGGCTGGAAGTGAGTGCAAGCAAAATTGTCCCCTTCGCTGGGCCTCCTTTTTCCCTTTTCCTTAAGCAGCTGGCAGAATTCTCTTGTTCCTGTAGGAGAGCATGAGTTACCACCACTGTGTGCCAGTGGACAGAACAGCCGTGGCTAAACATTCTGCAGCAAAAAATGCAAACAATGCATTTTACTACCTTTGAGCTGGTTCTGAGGAGGGCTGGAGCATTGCTTTGAGTTAGAAATTTCTTTAGAACCAGACTGCAGCAGAACTCCAGTCAGGATGTGTGTGGTTTTGGTATGACATCCACCCGAGCACATGATTCTTGGTAAGTGCTGGAGTCCGGGTTATGATTCATTGGGAAGCAACATGGAAAACAATTGTCTGTTTTTCAAGTGTTGGAGAAATTAATTTTAGGTTGGAATTGTGTGTAATTTTGCTAAAATAAACCTGCAGGTAGCTGGAATTACCTGTGTTAGCAGGGAGGAAGGGTGGTGGGTGTGACTGATGCTCTCACAATGGGAATTGCCATTTTTTAAGCCCATGGAGTTGCACTGGCATCTACCCCACTGCACATGGAGTCCAGGGTTGCATTTGCTGCTTTTTAAGACAAAGTGGAGTCTGGGGATGGCAAAGCCATTTAGGCAGCTGGATTTATTTGTAGTGTATATTTTTAAGTTCTTTTTCAAACTTGGTCAGAAATCTTTCTTTATAATTTTCTGCCCTATGTTTAACCTAAGAGATGCATCTTTCCTTGTTCAGTGCATGTGGAATGTTTAACCTAATGGGCTCAAGTGAAATGTAACTATCTTCACACACGTACAGTTTTGATGCCCCCTCAGATAAAGTCTAATAGCAAAACAAGAATGACTTCTCTCAATAATAATAATTAATCCTTTTAAAATTGTAACAAATATTCCATTTCTAATAGAAAATTATTTCTAAAGTGTCATTTTAAACTAAAATACCCTGTAAGTAATTTTAAGTACAATTGTCTTACAAGTGGAGTCAGATAATCTGTAGGATTTGATGCTTATATTTTAATAGGAGGGACTAACAAGTGCTGGTGTATTTTCACAAGGGCAGAGCTATCATGTTACTGTCCTACACGGTGCTGCAACATTTCCAGTTGGGCAACATTTCCAGCTGGGCTCAGAAAAAATAAGATCTGATGTGGAAGTAGAAGCTTCAGGTATTTTTCTTTTTTTTGCAAGGACTATATAGTTGAAGGTAGATGAATTGAGGAGAGCTCTTTGAAGAGTGGAGTATAAAACAGTTCCCTGGCCAGAAGAGCAGTTCTAATTTAGGAAGAGGGCATTATTTGCCTACAGAAAGGGCTGGGGTGCGGCCTGCTGAGATTGCTGAGATAATTCAATAATTTTAGGTGTCTTTGGGGAAAGTCTGCCTGCTGTACTTGTTTCTGGCATCAGGCTGATCCCATTGCCCCGTTTCTTGGTCCCTTCCAAAAACCTTTGCAGGAAAGTGTTGTTTGGGTTTTTTTGTGTTTGGGTTTTTGTTAGGATTGGGTTTTTTGTTCGGTTTTTTTGTTGTTTTGGGTTTTTGGGGGGCAGCAAAACTATCCGTTCACCCATATTTAGGGCTGTGACTTTTCATTTAAAGTGAGGATAATAGGATAATAGGTGCTGTTGTGTAAAATGGAAAATTTGTTTTGCTTGGGAATTTCAGTAAGTTTGTTCATCAGTGTGGTCACTTGACAGTCCCACCCCCCAGTAAATGCAGCACTAAGTTGTTGAAAAGTGAGTTATAAGACAAAACCCCCAAACAACTGGTGTAGCTACGTTTTTTGCCTAATTTTACACGTATTTTTGGTGGAGCAAATGAAATTTTTCCCTTGAAAATCAACTTGTGCTTATTAAAACCAAAAAATTCTGAATAGAGATTATTCTTTTCTTTGAGCGAATGAAAAGTAGGAATGTGCTGGAGCTGTAGGTGATTTTGCAGCCTCCAAATGATCATTTAAATTGTAGTAGACCAGATAATATTTTGTTGAAAACTAAGCATTTGGCTTGCAGCCACCAAAGATTCTGCATTGCAGCACGAAGAACAAGCCATTCCTACACAGCCTTCCTTTAAACAGTGATTTTTGCCATGGCTTCTTGTGTTGCTGTTTCCCAGGATACCTCATGGCTGTTGTGCTATTTCTGAAGTTCCCCGCTTGCTTCCTTGGGGTGGGGCAGGAGGGTTTGGTTGTGTCCAGGAGCTGTTTCCGTACTGTAGTTCAAGAGGGCAGGCTACTGTATGTTAAATATAGAGTCCCTGGCGCTGCCATTAACTCACATTTGCATCAGTCATTAGCTCAGAGCGCTGCCATTCCAAACTTCCCTGCTGAGTGCTGCTCCTGCACAGCAGTGGAATTGAAACAGGCCCAAAGCTGGGAGAGCGATTCCTGGTGGATTTGAGCTGCTTTTTGCTGTCCAAATCCAGCCTGCAAAGATGTCTGGGAAACACACGATGTTCAGGGACCATCTTGAGCACCAGCTGTGAGACCTTCAAGGCAAGATTTTAGGGTCGATTCTGCTAACCTGCAACTGCTCATTTGTAATTAGTTGAAAGAGACAGGCAATAGATTGGGGGGGAGGGGCAGAGCAGGGGGATCCAAAGGGTTACAAATTGTATTGTTATGCTGTAGACTGTTCCCTCCTAAGCATGCCAAGGGAATCTGCTTGTGGGCTCTGTCCTGAGGTTCTCAAGTCACTGGTTGCCTGACATCATATTAACCCTATCTTTACCACAATAAATGAAATTTGATTCAGGCAGCAGTAGCAGATTTCTGTACAACCACGACTCTTGAGCAAGCTGAACTGTAGCACTGAAGAACTGTGAGAAGTTTCTCGACACAGCAGAGATCTGGATCCTCATCTCCAGAAGGATGATCACTTTTCTGGCTCTTACCTGAGAGGGGCCACAAAGATATGGGAACAGGTTTTGTTTGAATAAAGTATTATATTGGGAAAAAAAGGTTGTTGAACAGAGATGAACTTGGGAGTGGCATGAAGATGATGAGCAGGAAGCAATGTCTTTTTCTCTCTCCTTATACAAGAATCAGGGCAAGAGCAGACCAAGCCAGATTTTAGGTTAAAAAGAAACAAAAAGAGCCTGTGAAGAAAAGGTACTAATAAAGTGTGTAGTCTAAACTGTGGAATCCATGGCCACAGGATGCTGGTGAGGCTAAAAGATTTAGGACTGGCCAGGATCCAGGACAGAATCACCTCAGGACATCCTCACACCCTGTTTGGGTGTTTTGGGGGTTCCTTATTTCCCTCGACTCGCAGGGCTTTTTTCCCCTCAGCCTTCCTTTTGGAGACACTTCCTCAGATATTGAAGCAGGCATTAGCTTTTTGAACTTGTAACTTACTTCAGTATTGAATTGATTCCTTTTCTGTCTCTGCCTAATATTCATCAGCATTTTTAAAGGTTGCTCCTGCTTATTAATTTGCTGTGATATGCTTTAAAAAATGGGGGGAAAACCACTTTGGATTTTACCCACTTATACACAAGACACATAGGACACTTCATTAGTACTTCAAGAATCTTCTGAAGACAGGTTTTGTTTTCCACAAAGCCAGCTTTCTCCTCTGGTGGTTTTCTATGGGAAGGACTGATGGAGTTTGCAGTTAGACACATAGTCACCAGTCCCTGCAAGTGTGTGAACTCTTACAACACTGGTACTCTCCAGACTGCCAGTGATACCCACACTTCCCTGGGTGATGAGCAAAGTACCTTTCCCTTGTGTCACTGGTTTGCCTTTAATGACAGTTATATCACTGTATGGAAACTGAAGTCTCTCATCCATATATAGAAACCCAGCTTTATTTCCATTGCAGTGAATGATAGGCAGTTGTAATTAAATGATTCTGAGATAAGTTCAGGGTAGTTTGCTTTTCCTTCATTTTCTGCTCTTAAGATTTTGCTTGCTGCCTTGACTCACTGCATTTTTGCTGATATCAACCATGTCTTTTCAGTAAAATAAACTTTCCTTGGGCTTCAGGAGTGCCTAAAGAATGTTGCAGTGTTAGGAGAGGGAGTGGGATTAATAGTATGGTAAATGAGGAGGTGTCTGATCTTAAAAAAGTTGTTACTTTAACTCAGTGCATCTGAATGAGTATCTGAAGAAATTCTATGCTGAAATAAAATGCTGGCTGCCAGAGCTTGCAAATGTGGATGATTGGCTTCTCTTTGCAGGGAGGAGGCTGGATAGACCAGGAGTACCTCGCTAAGGGATTGATTCTATACCTCCTGCAGCCCAAGCAAAGTGCATTTCCTGGTGTTTCTTACAGGGATTTAATGCTGCTTATCTCAGAACAGCTTGGAACAACAGTAAGGCCTTTTTTCTTTCCTGCCTTAGAAACAAGACTTCCAACGGGGATTACCGGAAGGAGCACCGGGAGAGGAGTCGCAGCCCCATTGAGAGGGCAGCTGCCCCCACAATGAGCCTTCATGCCAATCACATGTACGCCTCAATCCCAAGCTTGAGCATGGATCAACCTCTAGCACTGACCAAAAGCAGCATGGATGCAACCAGGACAGTTGGCATCACACCGACACTGACTTCTGTGGAACGGCAGCAGGTACGGGCTGGCAGGAGCTGTGTGGGTGTAGGGTGCTGGCTGCGGACACAGTGAGAACTCCCAGGTGTAAGCAGAACATTTTGTGGATTACAATAGACAGGAGATACTATTCCTCAGGCAAAATGGTTTTTAAAAACACGCAATGAATGTCACAGCTCATCATGTTTAATGTGAATATATCACTGATGCGTAAATGTATCTGTCACAGATTTCTTGGCCTTTCTTCTTTCCCTGACACATGTGTTTTAATGGGAAATGCAAAGTGTGTGGTTCAGTGAAGCCCCAGTACCTGCTGGGCAATGACTGATGCAATTTCCAGGTAGAGGGGATCATCTGTGCCCCTCTCCTCCTCTCTGTCTTGGCTCTCTCCCACCAGGACTAATGAAAAACGGGTGCAGGACAAAAAAGGGCATAAGAGAAAATTTTGCACTGAATGTTCCTGGTGAAAGAAGCTGGAATGATCTTAGTTGTTTTAGCCAGTCAAAAGCTGCATTGTTCAGAGCAATGTTGTGTCACTAAGTCATAATGACTTTTTCTAAGGCCAGGTAATTATTTTTTATTATTTTATACTTTATTTCCGTATGCTGGAGTGGTTGTTGGAGGGTTTTTTTTGTTGGCTGTTTTTTTTACTTTCTTGCGCATTGCACTTGTTTTGCTTCAGAAGTGCTGACGATGAGCCTATGCAGGTTCTACAAGAACAGTTAAGTGTCAGGTTTGCTTTGATCCCTCTTACAAGTGGGGAGACAAAGCAAGAGAATTGAGTTGTGATGAGCTGCAGCACCAAGAAATGAAACTGGCCCATGTACCCAAATCCATCCTTCCTTCTTTACCTCCTACAATGATGCCCTGCAAAGGGTGAACACTTGGAGTAGATGGCTTTTCACATGCTTTTCACTGGAGCCATCAACTTCCCATCCACTGCAGATTTCTACGTGGGTTGGCTGTGTGCACAAGTCCCTTACATTTTGCTATGCCAACCCCCATGACGTTGCACTGCTGCTCTCTCACACCCCTTGGCAGTAGCTTGCAGAGCTATTTTTCAGTGCAGGTTGGCTGTTCCTTGCTCTTGGTTATTAGTGATGACAGAGGAGGAAGGGACAGGCTCCAGTGACAACACTGGTGACCTTCGACAGCATTACTGCTGTGTCCCTGCTCAGCAGCTCCACCACTAACATTCTGTCTGACCTGGGCTGATTCCTGCTGCCCAGCACTGGATTCCTCTCTCCTGTTATCTTTGATGGTTTGAATTAGATTACAGTCAGTTTTCTTGGGAAAATAGGATGTTGAGGTAAGACCTTGCTAAGATCACAGAATAGAAATCATACAAAATAAAAAGTCTAGTGATAAAAAGAAACCTTAGGTTGATGATTCATTGTTTGGTTTTGTGCTTTTTTTTTAAACCTTAACATGTTGAACGGGATTTCATCTTACTCTGTTTCTAATAAACAGGTGGGGAAAAATTTCCTTATTTTCAGCAGGGCAGGGTTATTCAGTATTCTGTTGTACTCATTGCTACTAAATTCTCAGTTTATTCTCAGTATTTTCATACAAGTGTCTGTATTCTGCTCAGTGCTCTGTACACACACACAGTCATAGCAGGGGACTCTGTAAGGCGCTTTATCCTGCGTCTTGGATCCTTTGTGGTGTTGGCACATGAATTCCTGAGACGTTATTACCTGTCTCTCTCTACTTCCCACCTCTTGCATGTCCAAAATAGTCTTTTGAAAAGATTAGCGTACATACCCTTCTCAAAAAACACTTTGAAGAGTGTTGGTCTTGGTTGTCTTGGTCCCTGTAGAAAATAAATACTTGCACATGTGAAATGCTTACAAAAAATCAAATACTTCCTTTTTTTCCTTTATTTACTTTTTTTCACTTTGTTGTCAGTGCAATGAGATGTAGCTAGCCTGTTGTGTAACATTCCTCTTGTGTCCTGCCAAATGCCCTTAAACCTCCCTGAAAAGCTCAGCTCTTTTACTTTACAGGTCTTGCTCTTTACTGGTAAAAGTAAGACTTTTCTGGTCTTGCTCTTACTCTACCTAAAGTACTACCGAACAAGGAAAACTCCCTCCTTCCCCACTGACCTTGTATGGGGGTAATGCAGTGAGTTTTGTGGGTTTACTTCACGGATTTGTAAAATGGACAAGAAGTTAAATTACATCAATTCTGTTAACTTCTTAGAAACTTAACTTGCACTGAGTATAATGGACTCTTTGTATCAGAAAATATACTGAAGATTCAAAGCAAATCTATTCCAATACCTGTGTTCTTTCCCTTCAGCCACCTGGAGAAACTGGGGCATTTCTTTTCCCAAGGCCTTGTTTCAGTGTAACATTTACATAGTAAACAACTATAAAAAGAGTATTTTATGTTTATACTTTGTTCAAAGTATAGATGGCGGAGCTATGATGATGTAATATAGATTTTGGGGAATTTGCATGTGTTGAGAACGAAAAAAGATGATGTTAATTAAGTAGTGCTGGAAAGCAGATTAATTACAACAGGAAAGTACTTGTGGTCAAGACTGGCTCAGGAGCTCTTCATATTACATATTTTGTGAGCTTACTGCATTATGTCTGCAATATGGAATACAGATTTAGAGCTAGGAAAACTCAACTTCTGAATGAAAAATGGTAACACTAAAACTTGGGTAACACCAAGATGACAAATATCTGTAAAATCTGCAAAAGCCCTTCTGAGTCCTGGAATGACACAGATGTGTGGCCATGGGATGAAACAAACATTTAATGGGTTGACATTTAGTGCTGCATATGGAATGTCTGTGAGGTTGAAACAGTTACTGTAAAATCATTTTGAACCTTGTAATGATTTGCTTTCACACTGCCCTTTTTCTGTGTGGCTGCTTACCACTTAAATTCCAAAATTCCACCATTATGGAAATAAAGTGTGGATTTTTTATTTTTTTTAAAAGCTGAATATTTGGGGGTTTAATGTGCTTTGTTGAATTGGATAGTTCATGGGTTTAATGGGTGCTCCTGTGGCTGGGGCTGAGTGACAGCTTTCCTGTCTGTTCCCAGCAGAACCGTCCCTCTGTCATCACCTGCGCTTCTGCCAACACCCGGAACTGCAACCTCTCCCACTGCCCCATCGCCCACAGCGGCTGCGGCTCCGGGCCTGCCTACAGGAGACCCTCCAGCAGTAAGTGACATCTCCAAACTCCCCACGGCCTCATCAGAATTCCAGGAGAACAGAATGGTCTCACCAGCCTTAGCTGTGCAGGCACTGATGTATTAACAGCAATAAAAAGAGGTGAAACAGTGGACACCTCTTTGTATCCCTGCTCCTTGGACATGCATTTTCTAACCATCAATCCTGTGCCACTGAAGAAAGTACCAATTCAAAGTAAGAGGGGAGAGAGCTGCTCTTTCTTCTTGTTTTGAAAAGCTGCTTAAAAAACCCTGAACACCCCACATAGACATATAAGTCATTATGTTTATTTTAGTCCATCTGACAAACAGCAGCCAGGGCCAGCAGATCCAGCCATGGAACCATATTTTAGGAGCTGTCGTTTCCCCAGTCTTTCAGTAGCCAGTAAACTCTTACTATTCAGCTGCAGTCGCAAAAATCTTTCCTGCAGCTACAAATACTCTCCCAAAGCCCGTACCCTCCACCCCGCTCTGCATGGATAACACAAAAAGCTTTGGAGGGCAGTTGCTACAGCAACCCAAGCAGGAAGTTTTAACTTTCTGCCTTCTGTGCAATTAGTACTTCTCATGAAATCTGTTCAGGCAATACTTGCTGGGAAACCTGGGGCTGTTTCTGTTCACCCTTTCCCACTGCAGACTGGGAAAGTCCAGGGGAAGCACAGTCCTTTCATTTCAAGTCCTTTACCTGCTGAGGCAGAGCTTTAACACACAGCATTCCTGAAAGGTCATGGCAGTGGGGCTTTGTCAACCAGGACGTGTCCATGGAACAGTTACCAGTGTGATGTAGGCAGGAACCTAGAAGTCCGTAATAGGGTATTAGTATTATTAGTAGCAGTATTTTTTTTTATTTTGTAAAGCTCAGTGTATTGTTGATAATTAAATTTAGAAGCTGAAGTGTTAACTAGAATTAGAATTAGACACTGAAAGAGGCCATTAGACTTTCGACCAAATCAGTCAAGAGAGACCTCAGCTGTTACAAGTTTTCTCAGAAACTGGTGTTACTGGTCTCAGGAAAGCTGCAGGGTACCCCAGCTGAACTTACGTGGGCTTGGGAAGAAGGGTAAATGTTTCCAGAGAAGATTTGTCTCCTGTCAGGTGAAGAGGTTTTATGCATGACACTCACGTTTATTTTGGGATCAATCAAGCCTTGCTGTAGCACAGGTGCCAGTGCTATGTATCCTGACAGTTCCAAGTGGTTTTTGAAAGATAATTCTCATTTAGACACACAGATACTGTTTCTAAACGTGAAACTGCAGCTCTCTCGTCTTTAGTCTGAGGAATTACTGTACAAAACCTGTCTTTTTAGGTTCTTTGTTCCTTTTTTAATAATATTACATCAGTTTAATGCACCCAGTGCAAAGGTAATGATTTCATGTAGTTTCCTGACTGCTCCGAGCACAAGTGTGTGAAGTAAGATGAAACCCTGAGGTCAGCTCTTGGCATGTAATTTAGAATGAGGGCTCCTCAGAGCTGACTGGGACCTGATTTTAAAGAACCATTTACATCTTCAGTTCTGTTTAAGCCTAAATATAAGTTCTATGTTATTGTTTGGGGAGAGGGTTTCCACAGAATTGGGGCTGTAACTATTAGCAGATTGAGGAAGAATATAATTATATATAAAATGCTCACCTGATGCAGGTCACAGAAATGCAAAAATACTTCAGTTTTACTTTTTTTCATTTTCATTTCTTCTTCCCCACCCCATTCACTAACAGTCCTCTAATGGTGTAAGGAAGCTTGGCTTTGTGCTGAGACAGGGGCTTTTCATGAGGGCTTGTAGTGACAGAACAAGTGGTTTTAAGTTAAAGGAGGGTAGATTTAGGTTGGGTATTGGAAAGAAATCCTTCCCTGTGAGGGTGGGCAGGCCCTGGCACAGGTTGCTCAGAGAAGCTGTGGCTGCCCCATCCCTGGAAGTGTCCAAGGCCAGGTTGGACGGGGCTTGGAGCAACCTGGTCTGGTGGTAGGTGTCCCTGCCCACGGCAGAGGTTGGAATGGGATTGGCTTTAAGGTCTCTCCCTACTCAAACCATTCTGTGTTTTGTGACAGAAAAGCAGGAGAAAATGTGGGTTGTGGATCCAGCGCTCGGTGCCGGGGTTCTAACACAGCCTGTGCCTCCTTTCCCCACAGCCACCACTGCCTGTGACCCGGTGGTGGAAGAGCACTTCCGCCGGAGCCTCGGCAAGAATTACAAGGAGCCTGAGCCAGTGGCAAACTCGGTGTCCATCACGGGGTCAGTTGATGACCACTTTGCCAAAGCACTGGGGGATACATGGCTGCAGATCAAGGCTGCCAAGGACGGAGTCTCCAGCAGCCCCGAGTCGGCATCGCGGCGGGGCCAGTCTTCCCCTTCCTCCCACATGGTCAATCATAATCACTCGCCCTCCGTGGTCTCCTGAGGAGAGGACCGTTCCCTTTGTCAATTTGCATGGTTTGACTGAGCTTTGAACAGTGCTTAGATAGTGTTGGGGGAGGAGAGGTTAGTTTTCAACACATGTTTTTGTGTACTCACTTTTTTTTTTTTTTTGGTGAAAAGGTGCCCTTAAAGATGATAGCAGGAACTATTTCATAAAGATTCATATGATGTAGCATCCTTTTTCCTGCCTCAATTACCAAAGAAACCTCTGATGCAAATCTGCTGCCCCTAATGAAAATAATGCAAGCTAATCCACAAAAGCCATTACACTTAGTTGGTTGACCCAAGTCCTTTTTGCTTTTCTTAGCTTCTTGAGACTAGAATTTGTCTGGTTTGCTTACATTGCTTTTTTTTTTTTTCCCTCTGTGAAGTAATTTTGTATGTATATACTTGAAAAGAACTGTTATGTATGATTTGCACTATTGGAGGAGGACTGAAGTTGCCCAGCAACTTTCTGGAAGAGGCTAATATTTTGAGGGCAAACTGCTGAAAAAAGGGTTTAAGGATGACATTTCTATCAGTTTGATTTTTCTTAAAGCAAAACAGCTTTGGAAGGGGAAGTCTCATACAGGTTATAGGTCTTTCTCTCTTTAGATTTCAGGTGCTTAGTGCTTGCAACTGGACTGCATAATTTACAGAACACGGGCATTTTTTCCAAACACTGCAGTTTGTTAGACTAGAGCTGAGGTTGGAGGGTTCCATAGTGCTTAACGATGCATGTTTTATGAAAAATAGCTGGTATCTATTAATGTATAGACAGTAAGAATCATAATACTTATTAGCTTTTCTTCAGAATTAGTTTATTTTTGTCAGTAACAATCCTAGATATACTTACTGCTGGTACAGTTGTACTCTATGGTATTTGTATTTGATATTCACTTTAGCAGCAGCCAGCGTCGAGGGCAGCCTCAGGACAGGCCTCGTGCCACCCTTGGAGCTGTGGCTGCTGGCACAGGATGCTGAGCTCTGCAGGTCCAGTGACCTTTCCTGTCTGCAGCGCTGCTGCTTCACAGGAATTTGCTTCCTAAAGCCGAGTCTGTGTAACCCACCCTTAACTAGCTGCAGGAACTGCTACTGTTACGGATCTTGGCTAGACAACAGATTGTTACAGTTTGTGACATACGACCTTTCTTTCTGTCTTTTTTTCTTTTCTTTTTCTTAAGCCTATTCAATGCCAAGTTGCAGCAAACATTCCTCCAGTAGAGACTTTATACAGGTATTACTGCATTTATTATCATTTGCTATATTAATAGCTATTAACTAGAAATTAGGCATGAAACCACAGCTGTGCTAGTGCTTCCCTTTTTCTTGTTAAGTGTAACTACTCTCCCCCGTACATTCCATCTTCCCAATACAGTTGCAGCTAGGGCTTTTTTTTTATACTGAGTTACCTGAAACAATTGGTTCAGTATAGAAAGTGAGAACTAGTTGGAAGATGAACTACACGTGATGTATTATGGACTGTGTTACAGTATTGGGTCCACTGTGGCTTTTATTTTATGCCTTTTTTTTTTTTTAAAGTTAAGCTATTTAACTCAGAAAGGGTGCAGGGTAGAAAGATATCAAGAGATTGGCTCTTACTCTTGGTGAGAAGGTGGCTGCTCAGTTTTCTTTAAAAAACAAACAAACAAAACAAACAAACAAAAAAAAACCCCAACACCTAAGCAAGCCCCCAGTTTTACACATTTCACTACCATCTTATTGGGTAGTCAACGCTTCCTTGCTTTGGCATTCAGTACCCTACTCTCTGTAGGAAGATTGTTAAAAGAACACTTTTTTATATAGGTAACTTTAAGACCATCGTTACGCTGTGCGTAAAGAATGTACAGAGAAATTTGTAGGTATTTTTTGAGGAACAATTAATTTGTTAATGATATGTAGCTATTTAATTTTTCCCTTTCCTTTATTGTAATCATTCATTTATTTTTTTTTTTTTGTTGGAGAAAAAAGTTGATCTTTTTTTTTTTGTTGTAGATTTGTCTGTAATACAGTAAAAGTGCAGGAACACAGTTATTCTATGAGGACACTGCATTAGCATTAATAGCCACTCATTTGTTATTGCTAGAGGCTACTGAGCAGTATAACAGTCAATACTAATACTGTAGATGGACTCTGTGGAAAATGTGACTCCTACATTTCTTTGTAAACACAAGTAAGATAATGTTTTTAAAGCTAATATTTTCAATAATAGCTGTTTTACAAGGTTACATTTACTTATCTGAGATAGGTAAATGGATTTGAGGGCAATAAAGATTTAATGTGCTATGTCCAGTAAAACATACATTACTGGACACAACAATGTCACGAAAGCCAAAGGGTTGGGGGGAGGTGGAAGGACATTAAACTGAACTCACCATCACCAGATGTGGTGAAGTTTCTTCACAGAGCCAGGTTATCTACAGTTCAGTTTAAACAATTCTCTCTGTGTTTGTAAATCTGTAATATACCATTCTTTTGTGGCCTTGTTTCACCTGGGAAAAAAAAAAGCTTTGGCAGGCCATCTTTTTTTTTTTTTTTGTACTTAAAAGTAGCCTTAAAGAACAATAAAGTGCTCTTAAATCACAGGTGTGTTCCTGTGCCTCTGTATTGCCTGGCAAGAGAGGAAATTGGTGTCTATGCCTCTGGAGCTGGAAGCAGAAACAAGCCCCTGGTCATGTCCTGATCTCCTTCCAGTGAACCCCCTTGTTTAGGACTGTGGCCCCACCAAAGAGGCTTCCAAAGCCTCACCTGAGGCTTGGCAGGGAGGGGTCCCTACAAGACTTTGTCAAGAAAAAAGTCTTTTCAGCAAGGAGAAAAATCTGTTGCTGCCCCAGCAGCTGTGCTGGGCCCAGAGGAGCTCACCAGCAGCTGCTCCAGAACAGGGACTGGTTTTGAAAACACCAGCTGGTCCTCCATTTCTGGCCCGTTCATAAAAAGACCAATGTCTCAATTTTCTTCCATTTCATTTGTCCCTCAACTTCTTCAAGTGTTACCTAGAAAACAGGGAGAAGACAACTGTATTTTGAATGTCAACATCCACCATCTTGTGTTCCAGGTAAGGTGCATTCTAATGGCAGATCATTCATGCATCAACTGAAGATGGTTAATCCTTAAAAACAAGTGTTCTAATCACCTGAGGCTGATAAAGCTCGGTGAGTCAGGCAAGAGCCTGCAGAGGGCTGTTCAACACTGAATGCATGAGAGGGGGTTCCAAAATTAAAAAAGGACCCCCTGAAATAACAAGACACAAAGTTTCTGTTTGAGCAGTGGGGCCTAAATGGTTTGGAAACACAGCAGGTCTGGCATGGCTGTCCAATGGCTACGCTTGGGGTGGGGGAGATTCCGTGAGACCACTTCCAGAACGATTCGTTTAACACATCTGAAACACATCCCCCTTGTGGAAAGAGGCCTAAATCCATGCTGTGAGGGTGTGTGGGAGGAAGGCCAAGGACAACACGCCCTGCAAGCCTCACAGTCTGCTTTCCAAAGGGAGCTGGTTTCCTTTCAGGAAAAAGTCATCCCTGCACCAAAGTTTTGGGGGGGCCCATGAGACAAGCCAAGCAGCATCACTATTTTTCAGGTCAGTAACTTACAATGTGTTCCATTTTCTACATGGTAAAAGGAAGAAAACAGTAATTTTATTTTTTTTTTACCACATGATATTTCTAATTACTAAGCAGGAATTCTGCACAGGAGGGTGGCACGGTGGCCAGGAGAAACCAGGCCATACACACACAACCAGACCATACGCACACATTTCATTAAGTCCCACGGTATTTGTAATGGCTTTTTTATAGGAGCTAAATGAGAGGCAACTTCCAGCTGTGCCTTTGCAATCTCACACCTACACACACACATATTTTTGCTAATTTAATTTTAGCCATAATTTTAATTTTAGAAAACTGACCTGACCACAAATACCCTCAGGACTGAGTTGGGATCTTTGTGCACAGTTCAGTGAGTGCCCTCTCTGCATTTCGAGATGGATTGGTTGTGAAAATTACTTTTGCATACAAATGTACCCAGTGGTCAGAGAGATACCCCAACAGTGGTACAAGAGAACATAACCATGAATATGCCATATACAGGGGGTACAATGTCTCTGTGTCCTCAGTGAGAGGTGTCACTGAAAAGTAAGTGACCACTGACCTATCCATGGACTGGGCTTGCCCAGTAGGGACCTTACACAACGTTTATGTCCTTTAAAATAGACAGCAGCAGAGGGAGTTTACAGATGGTACCACGGTCAGAGCTGCTGCTGTTCTGCGCTGGATGAGGGCACTCTGGAATCAGACGGCTGCAGAGAGTTCAGCAGGGAATTGCTGCAGCTGCTGCTGAATCAGCTACACTTATCTCAGGATAACCAACCATCAGGTTTCACACGGGCACATGCACAGAACTCGCAGCTGTACCCAGCTCAGCATCATGGATGGGGCTGTAACTGCACCAGTGAGAAGCTGTTTCCCAAATCACAGCTGAGCTGTCACTGCAGTGGGGGAAAACTCCCAGGGGTGAGGGACTGCTGGGTGTGGGAACAGCTGTTCAAGGGGGCCAAATTAGTCAGTGGAGAAGAGATGCAGAGTGTCCTTCATCCTTTGTGCAGTGGCAGGACGGGGAACACTCATTGCCCAGGCTACTCTAACTCCTGACGTGTGGACGTGATCCATGGAGCTGTGAATGAAGACTCCTCCAGTATCCACACACTGTGCCAGCGTGTCAAGTTGCTTAATGTGGTACCCTGGCAAAACACATCCTCAGTATTTTCAATGTTATTTGAGCAAGAGCTGCACTCACCAGAACTGGCTCACTTAGGCTTGGCTGAGGGGAACGTTCACACACTGTCTTTAGATCCTTCTTGAGGAACAGCGAAATAGGAAACCACTTTGCATCTTGCTGATGTACTCCCTGTCTCATCTGGTGTGGGTACAGACCCAAAGTATGTTACACACCGTGGCTCCAGCTCTCTTCCCTTAGCAGACAGTTTCTTCACTGCTGGATTATGTGGTGTGTTGAAACACATTTTATCCCTGAAGGGCTCATGATAGAAACTATACTAATTTAATAATTTCTAACCTCTCCTGCCACGGGAACATTCTACCCCTCTCTGTGTAACAGCTTTCTCAAGTGCGTTTCTTGGGTATAAGGCAGCCAAGAGAGACAATTTTTTTTAAAGCTGCAGTTATGTACAGCCCCACAGCAGCTGCCTTGTTCTTCAGACAAAGCTCTCTTGTGTTCCCTTGGTGCTCTCCTGTCATACATGTAAGACAACAGCACTACGTGTCTCCAGAGGTGTATGAGGCGTGGAAAGCTCCTTCAGGAGCTTCCACACCAGTAAACACTGACTGAGGAGAGACAGCTCTCACTAGACCAGCACTGAGGCCCTGATGAGGGGAACCAAGTGCTCCAACGAGACCATCAGAAAGTCTCCATACAGGGTTTACATTTAACACGGACAGCACCCAGCTCCAAGAGAAATGAGAGCTCTCCAGGTACACCCCTCTGCAATGTACCCACCCTGCAGAGACAGTGGGACCAGCGCCAAACACCAGACCATTGCCAGTACAGGCTCCTCCTGGGTTGCTTCTTCCTCTGGTGCTCAGAGTGGGTGGTGTTCTGCTGAAGGCAGCCTCCATCCCCATCCTACATCCACCAGTAAGGAAATCTCATGTTCTCCTTTGTGACACAATCAGGAGCCCAATTCATCAGACAACAATGCACAGACTGAGGGGTTTACAGCTGCTAACTGCTGTATCCCTGCAGCATCAATACCCAGTGACAGTCCTGCCTGCTAAGAATGGTTGGCATAAGATTAGTCTTACATGGATATTCACTGGCATCTGTTTATATTGTAACAGAGCTGGAAAAAACACTATTTCTTTTTCCATAGGCTAATTTTACTTAGTGACAAAGCACTTACTGACTTCCAGCAAGAGCTACTTCAGTCACATGAGACTCTTTCGATCTTTTCTTGCTTGTAGCCCTGCCAGTTTCACTGCTCACTGTTGCACTGTTCAGTCTAATTTTAAATTTTATTTTGCTAAGCAACAGCTTTCTTAAATGCCAAGGAGAACATCTGTCTTCTCTCCATCACAAGGAGACACAAAGGCATCTGTCAACACAAAGCTGTCAGCCTGCCATGTTTAATAGTCAGAAAGCTGCTTATCTTAAAACTGTTCACTCCATTTGGAGAAAAACTCTGCACACAGAAATCCTTCTGAGAGTGTCTGCTATCACAGGGAATCAAGGCTACTTTTTTAATCCTGGGAAACATAAAGCTCCAATCTCCTGCTTCCCAAAGGAATAAAATAACGTGGGTCTAGTTGTATGAATAACATGTGGCTTGTGTGTTAAAATATACACCATATACCACTCTGATTACATTAGTTCCAGGTAGTTACATGAAAGTATAAAAAATACAGGACTTTTTTTTTTTTTTTTGCGTTCAGAGAAAAAAGTTATTCAACTAGTTAAGAAAAACATTCTCAGCGTAAACCCAAACCTTTAATAATAATGGGAAGAAGTAACAATACATGCAGATCAAAATAAGGGCCTTTCCTTTTATTTTCAAGTGACAAGTTCTTGAGCTTCTGCTAAAGCTACAGAAGATCTCAGCTTATTAACTTCACCAGAAAAAAGTGTGTGTGTTCAAAGAGCACCAGAGGTAACACAACACTGTTCTGGGGCTTAGGGCAGCAGCAAAGTCTTTTCTCTTACTTTGCCTGACGTACACTGAAGTTTACTTGGTTTTACTTTTATCCATCACACATTTTCTCAGGGTGTGAGTAGTTACTGACATTGTTCCAGCTGCTCCAACTTGTTATGCCTTATATACTGATTAATTTCCTCTCAAGCAGGCAAGAAAGGTGAAAACCACCAATCTGCCCCTTCCTACCAATGAAAATGCTGGAAAGCAACTAATGGGAACAGATACCTAATTGAAGAAGATAATAATTTCTTTTAATTCTTCAGAGCTGCTAAAAATAAAGTCATCCTCTGCTGTGAAGGTCTTTTTTACCTCAATGGCAACCTTTTGCCACTTGTTTGTAAGTCTCTCCTTCCCAGTGGCTGTCACACCTCCCCCCATGAACCAGAAAATCAAGATTAAAAGAACTAATTTCTTAGCCTGCAGGGCCAATTAATAAAGTAACAGCAACCAGTAAACCTGTATCTTAAAAAGTAAGCAATATTCTCATTTTGACCCCCTAAACACAGGTTAATTATATACATGGGTATATAATTAACCTTTTGCTTTGAGAAAGCCCTGGTGACACATCAGGAAAGTAGAATTAGCTAGTTCATAGGAAGGTAATGTCTAAAAGTAAGCAAGACATTTTCTTTATTATAATAAAGATGTGGCTGGATGAATATGGGCTAAGAACTGGCTTCAGAATGATCAACCACATAAATGTAAAAGGCACTTCAGCTTTTAAAGATGTTGTCCAAATTGTACTATTTCCAAGCTCTGTTTTGCACCTCTCCTCTCTCAGTTCAGGCCTTGCTAATTCAGCCTCCATCTTTCCTGGTCTCTTCAGTGTAATGTGAGAGCTCAAATGCAGAGCTTTCAGGTGCAGAAATGAAGAAAAACCCACCAAAGCCACCACCCACAGAGCATGGTGGGATTCCAGGGCTCTTGCTTTAAAGATTTTTAACAGATCTCCTCACAACAAAAAATAATGCTTTTGTTGCTGCCAGGCTTACAAATACAGCCTGTAATGTGGGACAGGCTCTGACCTTTCAGGATGATTCAAACTCAGCAGCAGTAAATCAAATGGTGACTTTGCTGACATGTCTGTAACTTTTAGTCATTAATCCAATATATAAACAATTTCTACTTGGAAATACAGGAAAGGGGAACGTGGGATTCTCCTCCTGCTCTACCCTGGTACAGGTGAACTCTGGATGCAGTTATGGTTCCACCAATTTTCACAGGAAATGTGAAAAATGCCTGGGCAAGGGCTGATGATTAAAGTCAATAGGGATCCACCCATAATAGATCATTAGAGAAGCTAATGAAGGCAAGAAGAAATATTCTCTTATTTATATGAAAAATTTGTTCCTTTTAAAAGCTGGCCCATGACAGATCCCATCTTCTCTCCATCCTGTCCTTCTGTGCTCCCCAAGCAAGTCAGGTGCATTTTCCCCGAAAAGTCAGTGTTAGCAGCAAAGCTAAGTTGGCTTGCACATCACTCCTCTCTCTGTAGCTCCTGCAGGACCCTTCCCTTTCTGCCATGGCACAACCAGTGGAGCAATACAGCCTCTCACACATCCCTCCTGCCTGTGCAAAGTTGCAGTAGCTGGGCAGAAAGTGCCTAAAACTAATAACCTGCCAGTGACTAGAAAAGTAAAATCTGCGCAAGGCTCCACAAGCTGCAACTGAACACGTGGTTCTTTGAACTGGCTTTTCTAAGTTATAAAATAAGCTCTTCCCTTGAGCTATTGATGGCACAGAAATCTATATTCAAGGTGCTGATTTCCAGAGCTCAACAGAAAGAAAACTGAGGGTATCCAACCTCATGAGCATTCACAGACCTCAGAAAATATTTCACTCGAATTTTTCAGAAGTAAAATTAAAATCAGGTTATTATAAATAATGACATTTGGAATTAATTCTGTCCTTGAGCCATTTAGCTTCACATTTTCATGTCTTGTTTACACAGCCACAAAACAGATGTGTTCATTTTTAAACGACAGAAAAAAGAAAACAGATTCTTGGGAATTGATGGAACATAAAACAACAAAACCCCAGTGCTGGGAGACCAGCAACATTTTGAGAGTTGTGAAAGCTCTAATCTGCTCAGCTAGGCAGACTGATGAAAAGCAAAGATTCTCTCCTCAGGAAACCTCCACTTCTTAACTCTGCAGCCATGCTGTGGGAATTAGCTACACTAAAACCTCAAAGCAAAACACTGCTTGAACTTCACATAGGATGGTGTTTAGGGAGCAAAAGGATTGTTCATTGAGGCACAAGGTCACATAACGAAGCTTCCATATATATATTTATTTATTTTGCTTGTGGGTGAGAAGTCTTCTTAAGCAAGTCTATTGGTCTAATTGCTCCGTAGGTACAAATTCAGAACAATAATCCTCTCCTTCCTGAGAGCACTAGAGAAGCTGGGTGACAAAATAGAAGTAGTACTTAATTTCTGTGAAATCTGGCTGGGTAACCTACACTGCTCGTGATCCTTTGACACCTCACAGCTACAGCAACTCACACTACTGTGGAAGCTCCACAATAAAAGAAAAATTATGGTAAGCCTCAGGAGAACTCCCCATAGATAGACAGGCCCTGGCCAGAAAAAAGGATGTGCCAAGATCTGTCAGGAGCCAAGGAGCAGAACTGAAGCTCTTAGGAGGAATGTCAGCTACTCCAATCCCATGACAATACCCCTGATGGGAAAGCTCCCAAACTGGGGCAGCCTTGGTCCATTGTTCCTAAAGCCTTACACAAGAAGCCAGTCTCTATACAGTGTCTTTCCCAGCTCTCCTCCAGGTTCCTCTTCTTCTGCCCCTTCATATCTCCCATCTAGAATTGGAGCAAAAGAGGAAATAAAAACATTAGTATGGTAGGACAAAAGAATTGCTGGAGCTTCATTACGGCAAAGATTTGGGGCAATGGGAGATGATTTCAAAGGATTTCAGTACATTTTGATCTCCTTTCATAATGGAAGTTTTGTGCTTTAGTGAAAAGTTTAACTGGAGAAAACAGCCAATGACAACATTGTGAAAGGTTTGTAAAACACAAAGATGTTACTAACACCACAAATTACAGGTCATGGCAACTTACACGTTGTACTTAATTCATGAACACTTCTCTCGAGTTCATTCAGGAAATGAACAAAGAAGAGTTTTTTTCTCCTCTGGAGTACATTTGTAATATATGGTCAGAACTAATCACGAAATGTTTGTTAAATAAGAAAATTTCAAAAACCCAAGTCCAATTCTTGCTTCTTAATTCTGTTCCACTAAAGTCAATGCACACCTTCCTTTGGTAAATGAATCCAAACCTCTGGTGTTTGGGGACAGAAACTTCAAATGTCAGTTCAGGCCTGGGAGAACACAGCCAGTGTTATTTGCAGCCACTCTCAGACTGGGCTGCTGAGCTCTATTGCTCCATTTCCAGCTGTGCTAACCCAAGCTGACTGTGGATCTGAATCCCTTTGGGAGTAGCGTGCACTTACTGTGAGACAAAGTCGAGCTTCTGGCAGGGAGATTGGTAAGAAACATCACAAGATTGGTAACAAACACCACAAGCCTCAAACCCAGAAACTCCTTTCGAAAAAGTGTACTCATCTTTTCCTTTGCTGCTATTTTTTTTTTTTCCATGAGAATAGCAAAGGTCTTTGGTGGCTCCTCTCTATTTTAGCTGCTTTATTACACAAATCCCAGTGCCCACGCTGGTGAGCACCTTGTCTAGAACATCCCGGCAAGGAAGTGCAAAACTGAAACAGCAAGCAGGTTAAAATTTAAGAACAGATTTATTTAATCCTCTTTTACACACATAAGTTTTAGAAATACATGCTTAATGTAAGATTGTCTTTACCTTCCAAAACAGACTCCTTTTAGAATTCTGAAACACAGTTTAAGACACCATCAAAGTCTGGCTCAGAGCACCCAAATTTGGGCATCCAAAAATTGACACAAATGAATTCCACTAACCCGAACAACTCCAAATTCAATTAAAAGGCATTAATAGTCAATGTCAGAAGTGAGACAGCACTTCTAGCTGTCTCTTCACCTCTAGCACCTGTCCTATTCTCTTGCCAGCTGACTCCATCGAGATTGGTCTCGCTGCACCAGGTCCTTACTCAGCAAGAGTCTCTACTGAACTAACTCAAACTGGGATTTTCTTTGGCCTCACTGGAGGCCCAGGGTACAGTCCCTGTGTTCTGCCATTTTCCCATGGATATGACCATTATCCAAACCATGAAAGCTGGAAGAGTAACAATAACACTTGGGCTTAGAAAATTTCTGAAGCTATAACCACCTACAACTACATCAACAAAATAATTTAAAACCAGGATTTTGGTCCCATTCTGAAATGTGTCCTGCTGCTCGTCCCCATGGCATCTGTATCAGCCCCTCCTGCCACACAAGTGACATTTCAATCACATTCTTTTCCAGTATCTCAGAGCAACAGGTATGTTGTTGTTCTCTGTTCCCAGATGACCTTTAAGCATCGGATATCTTGAAGTTATCTATCTGAATCTCTTAATGACATTTCCAAATACTATCAACAGGAAACGAAATTAAGTAACAGATATCATCATTTTTGGAAATGAAACTAGAGTATGCCCAGCCCCAGGGCAACACTGAACACACATCAGAGGACTTGCTCTCTTTCTCCCTTGAAAATCAGTGGTTAAAAGAAGCCCTTCTTAAGTTTGTAGTATTTGACTGCTAAACTCCACTAAATTCCTGTTCAACACAACAGAGCAAGCAATTGAATGCCCCAGCCCAGGATTTTGGGGAGCACTAGCCATGTGAGGGTACCAGGGGGTTGGAGAATGTGATCAGACATCAGCTGCTCCATTATGGCTCGTGGGGCAGGAGCCTTACAGCTCCCTCATCCTAATTACTGCCCCAAGGAAAAACACAAAAATGTTCAACTGCATGCAAGAGGCATGAAATAGCAAACGATCTAATTAGGGGCAAACTGTCTTCATATTTGTGTGACCAAATAATTGCAATGTTATCACTCAAAGCGCTCCTAGCTTAGTGCCCATAATGATAAACAACTAGTGCTCCAATAGCCACTGGGTAAAACTGGAGTGAGAGTTTTTCATTAAAAGCATGCACAAAGTAATTTACAAAATGAAGGACACAGAGAAAACTCAACAGCAACTTCAGGATGGTAAGATCAAAAAAAAAAAAAAAGAAAGAAAGAAAATAAATTATCAGAAAGAAAGTAGAAGGAGATAACAAAACTTTCTTCTAGGACTTTGATTTAATGTGTCATCTGAAAAATAGCTTTAATTACATGGCTCTCAATAGTGCCAAATTTTGACATGGACTGATATCATTAGAAGAAATTGTCTATGATAGCCACTGACTCCACCTCCCTGATACATGGATGTTTTCTGAGTTTCCTTTAAGTACAACCACAACAGCACGGCCTGCTCAGTGAGAACCCACATGATCCAAGCACAACCAAAGGCCACACCTAAAGCCTCTGCTGCACAAATGTCTATGGAGTTCCAAAATGCTAATATTTAAACAAAGGGACAGGGATCCTTTTCACATGACAATAACAAATAAACCAACACTTTTATAGCATGAACACATGACCTAGATAGACATCCAACCCGTCACATTCTTCTGATGACCAGAATTCCTGACATTATTTCTCTCAGCAGTTCCCCAGCCAGGTCCTGCCTTGCAATGAGTCGCTGGGGCTCCTGGCCAAGGAAACACAGCTGCAGGAGCTGCCTGTCGCCCTCTGCCTTCCTGCTGCCACCCTGGCTCCTGCCGGCATCAGGGACACTCCCCACAAAACCAAAACTTACTCCAGCTCCTCCTGGTCCAGCCTTGTACCTACACAGCACTGCCACTGGAAAGAAAACACTGAAATCTACCCTAAATCTGCTGTGGTGCAGATACACACTTGCTGAGAGCCATTAAACACCCTGTAGTATGAAAACACATCTTTTGTTTCATTGCTTCCAAAAAAATAATGGAGAAGTACGCTCAGACCTTTTCCTCCTCTTGTCTCCACCCCTCCCTAAACCAGGAGTGAATTAAGACTGATTTATAACAGCAGAACCTCTACGAAGGCCTAATTACAATTATTTCATCCATAAATAACTGGTATATGAATGCAGATCTCCTGTTTTAAGTAAGCTTCAATACTGGCAATTTCTATGATTCAAAAGGCTACAACACTGCAGTTCGGTTCCTTGGAATGGCAAGGCTGCCTTAAGAAATTAAAACCCCTCATCTCTCCCCCCTCACAAAACAACCCTCAAAGCAAAGCTGCAAGTACCAAAAGCAAAGCCAACAGCCCTGTTTAGGAAACTGGCAATTCAACAGGAGCTGCCGGTGATGTCACATCATTTATAGGTCGCCTGAGTCACAGGTTCCTGAGGAAGTGGCAACACCTACGGAATTACTGTATAAAAGTCAGACTTGGACGCGTGAAATGAAAATAAAGACACTTACAGACAAAGCAAAAACCCCAAGTAAAATCCTTCCTATGCTAGAGGTTTCCTTGCCTCTAATTTAAGAGAAGTCTGTCACTAGAAATTCATTTGGGTGTTCACTGACAGCCCTCCCTCAGCAGTGAGGACGTCGGCACTGGGGGTGAGGGGAAGATACTCACAGGCACAGAAAAAAGCAGAGGCAAAGGACACCAAAAACTGTCAAAAACCAGAGCCCAAATGCACTCAGAGCAGCAGATGTGGAAGCTCTGCAGCCCTTGCTGCCCTTCCCAGCCTATTGACATGATGAGGAAACAATTCCAGCAGCATTTTTCCATGCAGCTTTAGCCCATACTCATTTGATTTACAAGCAAACCCATTCCAGCAACAAGGTGCCAGTTCACATTTCATGTGCCCCAGATCCTGCAGCACTGCCCTGCCAGGATGCATCAACTGTAGCTTCTTAAGAGATGAACATCATTAGAAGACCATTAGACCAAAGGAGAAATTACGGAAAAAACTACTGACCTTCTCTGTAAGAAGGAAACCAGAATAATGTCTCTCTGATCTCTATAGTGCATAACATTAGTAATTAATATTAGTAGTGAATTTCATTAACAAATCAAACAATTAATCATTCTGCTGAGATCTAGCAAAAATCACATGACCCAGTGCCAAGAAGAAAACTGAAGTTACACACAAGCCCGCATTTTTGGATGCTCAAGGGCAACTGAAGCAGCAATTCCCAGCCAAGGAAGGTAAGAACAGAGTAACTGGATGTGAGAGAAGTTACAAGGACTGATATTTAAAAAATCACGCTTTTCATTTGCAGCAGTACAGTGCTGTGCATATGCTTCTGTCCTTCCCTCTTAGCTTACTAAGATATTTTGTTGAGAAGGAATTTGAAATTTTTAGCATTTAAAATGACATGAACATGTGCATGTGACCTTCAGCTCCTGAGACAGAGCCCATTGTACTTTATATCAATGTCCTGTATAAACATCCACTGAAAGAACATGAGGAAACAGGCATTTAGACTGCTACAGGAGATGGAAGGACAGTGTGTGCTCTTTGCCAGCCAGGAAACATAACATGCTTGTTTTTAGAACTCCTGATTGCCTCTTTTAGCCCTAAGCCCAAGGAAGTGCCTGCAAGAAACTTCAACGGCAAGAGAGCACTGGCCTCACTGAACAGAAAGAACCTCTGCTACTTCATTTGCCAAGTTCTGACAAACAACTGGTGGGTTTTAAAACTCTTTTCAGAGAATGTCCAAAATAATCCCACTGGATTTGTAAAAATGCTATGGTTAAGTCACAACAGGCAGATAATATTATTATTGAGGGCTGCAATCAGAACTCAAACCTATACAGGGTTGGAGTAGTCATCTGCATACTTATCCTGGGGTGAGACCATCTGGGCTGGCGAATTAGGTAAAAAAATTGGTGCCCTAAGACATGGAATACCTTAAGGTACTTATCATCTCTGCTATTGGAGCATGTTGCTATTAATTCTTTCGGGAGGAGCTTCAGTTCTCCTTCCCTGTGCCAACTTCCTTGGCCAGGTTAAAAATCTTCAAGTGACTCACACCAGAGACTTCACTACCAACCTGGACAGAATTGCTGGCTGCTGGAAGAATGTGGGTTTCTGAATGTCAGCTACTGTACTGAGGAGAAACAAGCACAAGCCACAGCCCGCTTGGATTATCGTGACATGACTTGAATACTGCAAAAAAACCAGGATGAAGCAACAGTTTGACCCAGAATAATTGAGAATAAAACTCACAGATATTCTTTGCAAAGTACTGTCAGTAGCAGGGGACAAAAGGGTATCAAAAAGAGTGCAGTGAGGAAAAAAGCCCAGTGTCAACAAAGTGTTACAGTTTTTAATTCCAAACCCGTCAAGTGCTGCACAGATGAAGACGTGAACTTTTCAGGAATCATTACACCAGAAAGCTGAAGTGGCAATAGAGAGGGCAAGTCTAGATTATTTTCAAACCTAAAGCATTACGTGTGTGGTGCCACAGTATTTTTACACATTGTTAAGGTCTGGCAAAGGGCCAGGCAGCTGCAAGGGCAGGAGAGCTGGAACTGAAATGGGACAGGTAGGCAGGTTTTTCATGGGTTAGGAATTTACACACTGCCAGACTGGGACAGTCCAAAGTCCTTGTAGTGTAGTATTTCTGTCTTTTAAAATAATTAATCCAGGTGCTCTGAGAAAAGGTGCATAACACCCTCTTGAGGGAAAGTTTCATTCTTATGAAACTTTATGCACAAGCACATCATCTGCACTGAAAATTAAATTTAAAAAAAAAGAGAGAAAAGGAATTAATGAAGTCATGTCAAAAGATTCATAAGAAAAACAGTGAGAGGCTCGAGATATCTTCCAGATTGTTTCTTAGGAAGTCAGCTAAAGGTTACCATGTTGCATAAGGAACTATATAAAGTAACCTCATGGATTCTGTCACACCTCTCCAGGACTCTGTAAGAAACATGCAGAGTCGTTCTTGATCACCATTAGAAAAGTTGGTATCAGCAGCTCAGTGACCTCACACATTACTGGCCTTAACGAGAATTCTGCATGGCAAAGTCACATCTCAGAATACCACTTGTTTTATGATGTGGCTTGAAAAAGTGGAAGAAAACTCAAGAGGGAGGTGGGAACTGGGTGAGCTCTTGATGGCCCAACATGGTCCCAGAGCAGTGCAATGATGAAGTATGAGCGGTGGGCCTGGCAGGGCTGGGACAACAGTTGGATTTGATGATCTTAAAGATCTTTTCCAACAAATGATTCTATGATTCCATCAGCAATTCCAATTACACTAGTTAACATACATTTAGAAAGTATTTGTTCAGTAAGAGGGAGAAAGAGTGCAAAGTTCAGAAATATATAATACCCATTTCAGTAAAAGTTTGCTACGGTAAATGACCCATGATTCAGACCCATAAAGAAGAGTAGACAGTACAATGGCTTTGTAAACGCTGATCTTCAAGTGTTTGTTTCACCAAACTCTTTTATGGAGTTTGCCAAAAGCTCTGTATGCCTTTGGTAACCTGTTGTCTATTTCTGCGTCAATCTTACCATTCGAGGAGATGATGCTTCTCAGGTAATTAAATTGCTGGACTGATCTGAGCTCTGATTCGCCAGTGGTGATATGGGGATGGTGGAAGACTTCCTGAGGTACAGGCTGATAGAGAACTTCTGTCTTCTTCAAGCTGACTTCCAGCCCAAAAAGCTCAGCAGCCTCTGCAAAGCAAGACGTTAAACGCCGCAGAGCTGCTTCTGTGTGGGCGACAAGGGCGGCATCGTCCGCATAAAGCAGCTCCCGGACAAGATGATTTAAGGTCTTAGTGTGGCCCTTCAGTCGCCTCAGGTTGAACAGGCTCCCATCAGTGCGGTATCGGATGTAGACGCTGTTTTCATCATCGAAGTCTGCCATGGCCCTTTGCAGCATCATGTGGAAGAAGACTGAGAATAAAGTTGGTGCAAGAACACAGCCTTGCTTCACACCACAAAGGCCACCAAGATAGTCAGGGGTCTCGACCACAAGGCTTGAGACCAAGCACCAGCTCCACAGGGCTGGAGTGCATGTGGGATGTCTCAAAGAGGCTGGAAGAACTGGGCTTGTTTGACCTAAGGAGAGAAAGATAATGGGAGGTCCTGCATCTTTCTTTAACATGCCAGCTGGGAAAGAAATAAAACATAGGCTCTTCTTAGAGGTGCCCAGTGAAATGATGAGAGGCTACAGACAAAAGCTGGAATACGAAAAATTCCAATTAGCTGTAAGGGATTTTTTTCATCCTGAGAGTGTTCAAACAGTGGTCCTGGTTGCCAAGAGAGGCTGGAGATACTCAAACCTCAACAGAGCAAAGCACCAAGTGATGTGTTCTAGGTTTTCCTTTCTAGGAGCAGACAGCTGGGTGAAATGACCTGCAGATATGCTTTCCAATCTGTGTTATGCTACAGATCATACTATACAGATATGTGTTTGGGATAAGGCTGGTCTTGCTAGATCAGGTTTTTATCTTTTCCAATTTTTATTCTTTGCCATTTCTTGAGCTTATACCCTTCTATTTCCTGTAATCTAGTATCTGATTCTGAAGGATGTATTCTCAAAGCTTTTTGCTTCCCAAAACACCCCTCCTTTAAAAATGTGTAATTTGCCATCCATGAAGCTGCTCTGAGCTCCCTGTATATTCGAGGAAAGACACAATGGATGCAGGTAATACAGCTGATAGTCAGGTTTTTAGATGTCAGTGTTGGTCATACCTTCTCCCTTGTTCAAACAGCCCTCCCAAAAGTTGAATCCAGATTATTCCAGCAATTTTTTTGCAGTGCAGCCTCAGTTTCATTGGCATAACCAATAGGCTGTAATATATGAGATGGGTGTAAGGGAAACAGGGAAGCAAGACATGCTATTTTACCACTAATGCTGACATTTCATGGTGTTCAAACATCTGTTCTGTTCTCCTGGTCTGGAAACAGAGATTCATTTACCCTTGATTCTGTTGTTTGAAATAAAGCTACTAAAAGGAAGCAGCTGGATTCAAAATCCCACAGCCTGATCATATCTGAGGTCTGAAGTTACAAAATCACCACACAGGGCCTTCCCCCCCTCCTGCTGTTGGCCAAGCAGGTCCCTGTTCCATGCCTGCTGCCTAAACATGCCTGCTTGCCATGGCGACCAGTCAGCACTAGGAGTATTTTAAGCTGCTAAGGAAATGTCCCCATTTACATGCTGTCACACATTTAGAAAAGGCAGAACATAGTAATAAAGTGACGAGCCCCACTGCTTGCCCCAGCTGAACCTGACTGTGAGGTTCAGAGGCTCATGGAAGGGTAGATTTTGAAGACAAGGGCAGTCTAAACATAGTTCTATACTGTGGGATAAGGCAGCAGCTCAAGTTCCATTTTTATCACTTGTTGTTTCTATTATCAGTCCCATGTGTTTAGTGTTTTGCATAAAGTCCAAATTTCTGTAGACAAGTAGTGAGTTGGGAGCCTTAATTCCGTCATTCTAAGAAAAAAATAAAAATTTTGTTTTTCTAGATATTGCAAAGGGAAAACTTCGGGGTGATCAAAGACCTTAATTCTCACTAATTTCCCTTAAAAGAAGACTTGCTTTCTCTTTCTCAGCTAAATATTTTTGTCCTAATTTTTGAAATCTTCATACGTCATCTTCATAAATGAGCAAATTCAGAAGCCTTAAAAAACAAATGGTAAAATTCAAATAACCAAAAACTATTAAAATAAAATAGAATTGCAAAGTTTTATTTAGAGTGTGATTTTTGTATTAATGGGAGTCCTTTGAGAAGGACTGACTGGTCTGTGCTGGCTATTCGGAGTTAATCCCCCAAATCTAAAGCAGCAGAGCTCTGAGTAAATTGTGTGCTAGTGGCACTTTCATTAGTGAATTTTGCCAGGTTTTGCAATCTTCATCTCATAAAGAGGACAGGAAAAACAAAACAAGTCCTCGAGAATCTAAAACAAGATAAAACATATGACCTTCTGAAAAACTGTTATTTCCCTGCTCTCCCAGGAACACTCAATTACCCATATTGAAGAGAACACAGCATAAAGTGTAGCAATAAGGACATTAAATGTACCTAAGGTCTCTAGCTTTGCTTATGACACATGAAGAACATGATGAGACCTGCAGCCATATATCCTTCTATCCTGCGGGCACTCTCTGGAGCAGGGAAGTGCCTGTTCTACAGACACAGTTTCTGTGCTTCAGAGGATGGCACAGGGGGTGCAGGTGAAACAGAGAGATAAAACTTTGCACAAGGGCCACGTCAGCACAGGGACTGGAGAAGGGTAAAGAAGCAAAACCAGCAGCTAACCTCAGTACTGAGCAACAGAGGGGCTGTGAGGTCAGGGCAGGAGAATCTGTGTTTGAATGAGCTGCCATCTGAAAACATGCTGGCAGGGCTTGGCAGGAGGAAGGCCACTTGTGCTGTATCTGCTGTCACTAGAACATTTTCTGACGGTACTTGGTCTGTGCTAGTCACCACCATAACCCTCGCTCTTGCTGCTCAGTCCTATCCACTGGCAATAGCTCCTGGTGCTGTGTGAGGTACACGCTGTGTCTGGGCACCGTGTACTTTGACCCAGAGTCAGATACCTTTAGCTGTGATACCCAGGGCTTCCTCTTATCCTTGATTCTCCTGAGCATAGTGGAGAACCTGCACCAAATGGACCCTTCTGTGAGAAAAGGAGATCACCAAGGTTTTGTTCACGCAGGGTCTTTGTCAGCGGCTGCAAGCTGAGCATCCTTGGAAGTGTTCAAGGAATGTAGATTTAAGCAAGCTGGTCTAGTGGGAGGTGTCCCTGTCCGTGGCAGGGGGGTTGGAACTAGATGATCTTTAAGATCCTTTCCAACCTAAACCATTTTATGATTCTGTAGCTGATTCAAAGGCTGGAGCAGCCACAGCTTTGGTGGGTGGCACCTTCACAGCAATAGCAGTGAAACAGCCAAGCCCTTAACACCTGCTTGGAAAATTGCCTTTGTTGTATAGGAGAAGGAGGTTTTCAAAGTGGTGAATATAACAGAAGGGATTAAACACAATGTTCATGCAATTCATCCACTCTGTTCCATAACCTTCTGTGTTCATGTCCCGGCCTGGACTGCAGCTGCTGACACCTTCTGAGTTTGGCAGTTCTCAAGAAATTGTCAGGCTGGCACTGAGCTTTACAAATAACAGGATAAAATTTTGCATATAGGTCCTGGTTATGTAAATTACAGAAATTTAACCACTTGTTCAGACTCTGATTCTAGGATGGAAGAGAAATTAATTCCAGGCTTTCTGGAATAGTCAGAATACTGTGTCAAATTCAATCTGATGTGATTACATTGCCTAGCTGGGATGGGACTTGAGTCTCCTGTTTTAGAGGCTCCAAAGTTTAATGAGGTGTTAGCTTAGTCACTGTGGAAGGGTGCAGTGAGAGGTAAAAGCTGGAGCACTTGACACATGGCCATAGGAGCAGGAAATAGTTCTTTGCAGCAAAGGATTTTGATCTTCTATTATAGCTTCTACTACTCACTTGCTCTGTGACTGGACAAAAAAGTCTGCAAGGCAGAAATCATTAGCCAGCATATTACTAATTCTGAAGCTCACCTGATCACTCAATGGGTCCACATCAAATCTAATCTTCAGAGCCAGGGCAGACGTCAGGGATATAACCAGCAGGACCTTATCCCCTGCCTATCACAAGCTTCAAAGAGAGGATAAGCTCTCCACTGTGCCTGCCCAGGCATTGAGCTGGCATCTATCCACATGGCTGTTTTCTTGGAGGAAGGGAATTATACATGCCATAATGCATATGGCATAGTTGACCGCTGTTTCAAATGGTCTTGCAAGAGCCTACTGTGCAGTTAAAGTAAGAAAAGTCTTGCTGCCTCCATCTTCTCCTAGTAATGCAAAGGATATTAACTTGACTAGTAAACTGCCCAATAAATTAAAAAAGCCTTCTCTCTGGTAATGTAAATGAGGTGTCATGATGATTCCTTGCAATGAGAAAGAAACACATCTGACTCTAAAAATCTGCTAGCTCTCCTATTAGATTTGACTCTGGTCTACAGATGAAGGTAAGGAAACCTTGCAAATGCTTCTGGTGGAACACTGGTTTGTCAGGCTGACCCAGTCACTGCTCACATAAAAAGCTGATTTTTTTCTCCTATGCTATCAAAGACCAGAAATTTATCAGATGTATACAAACCCCACTCTAAAACTTGGTACTGGATTCAAGACACCTCCATGGTAACAATCTAGTTTCCCAATTTCAGCATGAACTTAAAAAATTAAAACCATAGCAGCAGCAGCAGTGAAACTCCACATCTCCGGAGCAGACCAAGTTGATATAAACTGACATGGAATCTGGCTTACTGGGATTCTGCTGAAAGGAAACAAAGAGGGCTTTTCATCCATCCATCCATCCATCCATCCATCCATCCATCCATCCATCCATCCATCCATCCATCCATCCATCCATCCAT